>CAKNYM010050550.1:188249-263492 GCA_932195095.1 Andricus curvator | reverse complement strand
TACTATCGCTACTAATATAACCTACGTAGGATTACTAACGGCGACTTTTTGCCGCAGTAAACTGGCTAGTTACTTTTACCATCGAAGTGCTTGTCGCATCTAATACCATCTCTACTAATAAAGAGCTTCTTGTCACAACTAACCATTTTTTTCAGTGCAGAAAGTCTTGCTCCATGACGACGTACTTTTGCACTTATTTCGAACCATTACGTAGAATAAAGTGAATGTCTTGTCGAACGCAATAATAAATATTTTCCTCACATTTTTAATATTATAAACTAATTATATAAAAAACCATTTTAATAGATCCCCAATTAATTTAATACATTTATGTTTTTCTATTAATATTATAAGTTTGCAAGTTAATAGAACGTTGTAAAATATTATAATAAAAATAAAATATTACTCTAAGGTTATTAAAAATATTGTTTAAATTGAAAAAATAATGAGAATATCGATTATATTCCTTCTTGCAACTAACTTCACATAGAACATATTTTTAATAATATTTTCCGCATACTCTCACTTTCAAAATATACATAATGTATTACCAAATACGTGTTACCGCCTGACACTCCATTGATGTACGCTCTTTTTTAAGATTGTATATTTATTATTTGAGACAAATAACGACACTTTATAATTAATGAAATTTTTCCATCCTGAAGTCTATGCAATAATCTTCAATTGTTAATCAATTTTAGTAGGAAAATTAACTCCTAAATCATACAATTAATCAAAAACTATTTACTTTACTTTCGAGTTATGCAATTAATTCTGAAAATATAAGTATATTGATAATACTATCTTGAGCTTTCTTTTAAATGATTTATCGAAATAAATATGAAAAATTAAAGTAAGGCAGACGTTACCGGATGACTGTATTGTATTGTAGGTAAGAGTAAGCTAAACAAAATCCTGCAAATAAAAAAAAATATTCCTCCAAACACAAGCGTATAATATTCCAGGGACATGATATTATAAACTTTTTGATTTTGACCCTTATACATGTACTACTCTTCCAACTGCTATTCTCTATAAACAGTAGTACACAATTAATCAGCAGGCACTAATTATTGCAAAACTCAATTAAGCGAACAAGCGAAGAAACATGTCCAGCCAATTACGCAAAAAGTAATATCAATTTTATAAATAAATATAAAAAATAATGTTCAACATTACTGATATTTCCTGCGCTGCTGTCCGCCAGCTTAACACCGTTTAATCCCACTGTCACATTTTATGTAGTGTTTTACGTAATTAATCAAATAATGAACTGAAATTTCAGCATTTGATTTGCACATAGAGCAAATCATGAAATTTTAATCTATCAATCCTAATGTGTTAGCAATGCTTAAACACGCCATTTTTTAAAATATCTACTTTTTACTGATGGTCCAAGCAATGACGCACAAATCTGGGAACAAAATCTCAACAAAGATAAAAAGGGATTATATATTTTTTTAAGATTAAGCTTTTCATTTTCTTAAAGATGTAATTTAGTTTAAGAAAAAGTTTTATTTTGCAAACGTTATTAATAGGAATAGAAATTACACTTTTGGAGTATATTCATGTCCATAAGTGAAACCAATTTATTCTCAATTTTATAATTTTATCAATTATTTCTCATAGATGCGCGGTTATATCAAGGAACATATAGTAAAATGTCTACCATTTGTGGCGGTGCAGTTAGACAGTTTAGGTCCTTTCCCAACAAATAACTGCGGCAAAAGGTATAGATTAATTATAGTAGAAAATCTGTCTAAACACGCCATACTTGAAACTACAAAAAACATGGAAACAGTGGGGATGATTCAGCGACTCAACGAGCTCATTAAACAATTTGGTACGCCAAATCGTCTCATGACCTATTCCATTTCAAATCAGGCCAAATTTTAAGGGTCATTGTGTCAGAATGATTTTTTTACTTAGATATTTTATTCTAGAGTCAAAATGAAGGGAAACGTATTTTACGGCTTGGCCACAACATTTATTTCTTATTTTTTTCCAATCAGTGGAAGATTACCTGCGAGTTCTCTTAAAATAATGGACATTTTTTTCAAAATACAGTAATTTTCGACTCTTCGACTGATTAGAAAAAAATGTAAATGACAAAATAGCGGCTGTTTTTCTAAAATTCTTGAAAGTAGATTTCTCAAAAACCCCACTTTTCGATATTTTTAATTATTTTTCATTTGAAAAATAGACGGCAATATGTACTACATATTGTTTGAATTTTGTTCTTGATAAACCACTGCTTCACAGTGAAAGAAATTATTTTTGAAAAATCGAATTTTCGGATTTTCATCAAAAACAATAAAAGGTACAAAAAGATGTTCAGATAAAAGTTTACACATCTAGAAAAGTCCTACAAAAAATTCCTCTTGCATTGTTTACAAGAAAAAAAAAGATGTTAAAAAATGTCCCGGCCTCAAAAATGTTTTAGCCTGCATACAACTGATAGGATGCCTTTTTCTATTGGCAGTAACTTTTTAAACATATTGAAAAAATTTATAAGGTGAAAAACTTTATTTTTTCAAAATTCGATCAAAAAAATAAAGAAGATTTTCTGGAAAGTCCCTCCTTTTTTATTTTTTTTCCTTACTTGTTTACAATTTCTGCTTATGTAAGGAAGGCATCCATAATTTTTATTGGGTCTTAACCATTTTTGAGAAAATTTACTTCCAAGAATTTTAGAAAAACAGCCCCGATTTTGACATTTTTTTTTACATTTCAGCTTTGTGGGGATTATTTCAAAGAGCAAGAATTCCAACGTCGAATAAAAAAAGAAAATCCGAAATACTTGCGCTCTTTCGGTAAAGACTGCATTTTGAAAAAAAAATATCGGTTATTTTCTTAGAATTCCCAGGTAATCTTGGAATGATTGTAACAAATCAAAACAAAAAATTCGACCAATCTTTGAAATACATGTTCCTTTATTTTCACCATAAAATTATATATTCAAATACAAAATCATCCTGATACCCTAAGCTGGACCTCTCTCCTTGATTTGAAATGGAATTGAACCTTCGCATCATAGAACGGGATATAGAATATTTTTCGTATCACCTCTGAAGAATTCCGAGATCTTTGCAAAAATCGTGGCAATTAACTAACTTTCAGCTTGAGCTGCATCCTCAGACCAACGATCAGGAAAAGAGGATTAATTAAACCATTTTTGTCCTTTTGCGTGCTGGAGCCTGGGAGAGAATAAATTCCGAATGGGTCAATACGCTCAAACGAATTGCGCGAGATATAAACTCCTCGGTTAATAAAACAGGTTTGGGACAATATATGATGGTTATCTACCGCGTTTCGAGGAAGATGACACCAGAGAACTTTCAGAAGACTGTGAAACCAATCGGGACCCCAACTGCAACAGGTGAAAGTAGCAAACTCCAATCTCGTTATCGCGGACTTTATGTAATTACTCGAAAAATTCCGTGTAAGTCTTACAAAATCGAACTGATTGTAAGACTTAGAATCCAAAAATATCCATTGAAATTCCATTTGTCCTAGCTAAAAATCTGGTTAGGACCTGATATGAGCGAACTAGAAAACAACGAACTCGAGAACGAAGAAGAGAGCGAAAACAAGGTTCGAGAAACCGAAAAATTGTGCGTATCCAAAGACCACTGTGATTCTATAAGTCACGTAATATTAATATTTTTAAAAAAAGTTGTATTTATTTGTGTTTCCAAAAATGTAAAACCGAGTTGCTATTTTTAAGCAACATATACTTAAGATCTGTGAAAAAATTCTCGCCGCACAGTGGGCTATTTCACAAAGTTTACTTTCAAAACCTAATATCTTTCCGAAGAATTTACCAAAACGTGGATCTGCATTAAACGAGGTGAAAGCTCATTATATGCAAAATAAGGGAAAATTATAGAGGAAATTTTCCCGAATTTCCTGGCCTGGGAAATGCGGGAAAAAACCGTCAGTTTTTGACAAATTCTACAATATTGTACTGGAACTAGAGAAATAAAGTTTATTTTAGCGCAAGACACCATATTTTATAGATTTTTGAATGCTAAATTCAAAAAAGCCAGGAAAAATAGCGTAGCACATTTATTTTGCGAGGAAAATCCGGTTAAAGTTGAAAAATCCAATATGGAGTCGCTGAATCCAAATTTTACTGCAGAATTTCAAAATAAAAATGGACGAATCCAATATGCCGGAACAAAAATTGGAAAAATGTAGCAAAATTAAAAAAAAAATGGTCCCTAATTACATTTTCGAGGCCGCTGAATGTCAATATGACGTCATGATTTAAAAATAAAAAATGGCGGATCAAGTATAGTATAACAAAAATTGAAAATGTTCTGTTAACTTTACGAAATTGGTAATTGTTACGTTTTTGAGGCCGCTGAATCGAAACATGACGTCACAATTGAAAATGTTACAGAAACGTTACATTAAATAGACATACGACGTGACATGACATGTGACGTTACATTTAGATTCAGAAACCTCAAAAACGTAAGTATGACTAATTTCTTAAAGTTTACAGATTTTTTTATATTTTTGTTCCGGCATATTTGATTGGCAATTTTTTATTTTGAAACTCTGACGTCAGCTTTTGATTCAACGACCTCGAAAACGTAAATATGGACAATTTTTTTAAGTTGACCAAATTTTTCCAATTTTTTTTTTGTCATATTGAATGCGCCATTTTTTTATTTTGAAATTTTCACGTCAGATTTGGATTTAGCGACCTCAAAAACATGAAGCTTATCAACTTTGTCAAGTTACTAGCATGTTTCCGATTTGTGTCTCTCCATATTGGATTTTCCATATTTAACCGGATTTTTCTCAAAAATGAAATGTGCCACGCTATTTTTTGTGCCAGGCTTGAATCCAGCATTGAAAAATCTATAAAATATGATGACCTGCAATAAAGAAAACTTTTTTTCATGTTCCAGTAAAATTTTGAAATTTAAACAAAAAATTACGGGTTTCTCCTATATTTTCCATGCCGGGAAGTTTGGGAAAACTTTTTCCTTGATAGAAACATTTAAAAAAATTATGTTTCCCTTACTGTGCATTTAATGAACTTTTACCTTGTTTAAGAAACATCCATTTTGGTCAATTTTTTTGAGAGATATTAGGTTTTGAAAGCAAATTTTTCAAAATAGCCCACTGTGCGCCGCGACTACGCTGGGACTCGAACTCAGGTTTCTGAGATTCCGGTTAATACCGGAATGCCTCATCTAGTTAAATTTCCTTAGCTTTGTATCAAAACTGTAAAAGCTTGAAAAAAAGCATATTTTAGGTGGGCCAAATGTTAGAAAAAGAATAATATACGTTTGCGAAAGAGTGACACGGTGTGCCTCGACTGACTTGAACCCAAAAGGGCTTGCATATGCCGGTTTTCTTCTGAATATACTTCTGGGATGCCCCACGATCATTTTGAGCCCAAAAAGAAAAAAAATCGCTTGGGCCCTTTTTGAGAAAACTCTTTTTTTTTAAAGAGGTTAATCAACATATTTTAATGAAAATAAGTTAAACGTGGAATTTCATTGGCTCAAAACATTCAGTTTGGCATCCAAAAAAGGGCTACAGGTGCTGAACATCTTACGAGAACTGAAACCCTTCAACACTTTTGAAAAATGGTCAAAAAAGTGGGAAAAAATCAGTTTTTTGAAAATTTCCTTATTCCAGTTCATCCTATGCCCCAAACACCTTAACAAGAATTAAAGTGCTTGAAATTTTCTGCAAAATGAAATAAAATCGGATGTTCTATCTCTAAAAGTTTGGAAGTTATGGTCCTAAGAAGTCGATTTTAAGCAAATAATTTGAATGAAAAAAAAAATATATATATATATATATATATATGTGACGTGCGCCGAAGAAAGGGGGCTTAGGGGAAACCACCCTACAGTAGATAATGATTTACAGTAGATAATCTTAATTAACTGGAAAACTGACAAAAAATGTTAATTACTTTTGTTAGTATAACGTTTCAGCAAGGATACTATATCTTCTGACGAAGTTTCATTGAAATTTTATAATTAATTAATGAGTGAGAGCAAAAAATTTATTTGTATCCTGAAAAAAGAAATTTCACCTCTTCTTCATTTATACTTTTTAACTTAATGAAACATTTTTATGGCATGTTTATAGATTAGAATCAAAGCTTGAAGTTTAATGAACAATATTTATTAAAACAAAGTGTTCTTCCTTTAATATTTATAAATATTTAAGGACTTTTTATTGGATATTACATTTTCCAACAGTAGATAACCAACAGTAGATAATCGGAAAATTACAAAAAATGTCTCTGTCAAAATTGGCAGCTCTGCGACTGTCTCGCAGTTGTTTTAAGTTAAAGGTTGTGTTTGTTTGTTTATTTTGATTCGTGAAATTTTTAAATTCAAATTATTGTAAATAATAAACTAAGAAAACATTGTAAATTATTAGTTATTAAAAAGCTCATAAATTTTAATTGTGTTTTAAGGAGCCTTTCGGAAAAGATATAATTTTTAGGATTAAGGTATGTAAAAAAGCTGCACTTTTCTGTCATCGCAAGTCAGGTTAAATTGTATGAAGATTAAACATCTCGTACCAATCGTACCAATCTTACGAAATATCAGAGATAACAAAAATGTCAATAATTTAAACTTTTGCGTTTTTTTGTGAAATAATCATAGTTTCAACTATTATTTACTCAATAAATTGATTTTGATTGTAAGTATACTAATGATAAATTATAATTATCCAGAATTGAGTGTTCTGACTTGGCCAGGAGCAATATCAGAAACGATTATCTATTGATGGACAAAGGTGTCAAAATCGTACTCTTGACCAGGTCTAATAAAAATGTTTAATACAGCTAATGAATTAATTTCGTGATATTTTTTTCTATAAGAATACTCAATTGAATAGGTAAGCTTTATTTAACAATGATCATCTTTCTTTATTTTTGGAAACTTTTGCTTTTAAATGCTGTTGAATTTTTTCCTATCTACTGTAGGGTGGTTTCCCCTACTCTAAAAAAATCGAAATCGAGGTTTTTACACCTTTCGATAGTTTTTGAGTTGCTCTTTTTAATGAAACCATCGAAAAAAATTTCCGAGCGTTATTATTGCTAAGAATTGAGTTGATAGGTACCCGAGAAATCAGGCTTTCGCTCGAGATCCCGTGAAACACTTCCCACCACTCACCACTGCACCTTCGCGTATCATCTATACCCCGTCCGTGAACGGCGCCGCTATATGCGGAGAATGGAGTGGTAAGTGGAGAGAGAAGATTTCGTGAGTCTTCCCTCTCTCCTAAAAGTCGCTTCTATCGGGTCGACTTCGATCGCTCGCCCTGAAAAATCTCACTTTTCAGAGTAAGCCCCCTTTCTTCGGCGCACGTCACATATAGTTTTGGGGAAATAACTTATTCCCTATGCATATCTGGTAAAAATTGCCGAATAATTAATTAAAGAAGACTTAATTTTGAGTAGATTAAAAAAAAAACATTGCTATAGCTCTAATAGAAGCAAAATTATGGCCTTCTGAATATGATCCTTTTGTAATGAAATTTGGTTAATCCTCATTTTTTTAACAAATTAAATACTGTTGAGGTCTCGCAGGGTGACGGTTGAAAGAAGAGCAGAGTTGTTGTATGTGTCAAACGTACTGTAGCTTTATTTAAGTGAAACGTAGAAAACTATTATCTACAAAAACACAAAGCTCTCTCTATGAGCTTCGACGACAGAATGCCGGAGGCAATGAGGAAAGTTCTCAATGAGAAAAGGCAAGAGAGTGCGCACGCGCGTTGCTCGCACAGTACTACCCACTGGAGTGCAGCAAGTGTCCTCGAAGGACTCGTCCTCCAACACTCCCTCTCACTTGCAACACTCTCAGTCCCATGACTCCTCCTCCAAGCCACTGCATTTCCGAATAGCTTGATGACACAAACACAGGTTATCGAATTTTCGGAACCAGCTGACAAAAACGTCATAGCCAAGGAGAAAGAAAAGAAAGAGAGGTATAAAGACCTTATAAGGGAGTTGCGACGATTATACCCGGAATATTCTGTTAAGCTAATCGTCTTGATCATCGGCGCTCTTGGAGGTGCCAATGTTTCACTGGTTAATAGCCTGCAAAGCATCCCTGCGTGTCAACAAAATGCTGAGACACTTGCGGGGAAAATGCAGAAGGCGGTCGTCCTTGGGTCGCTCCGTGTCCTCAGGGTGCACGAGACTTTTGCCGGATGTTTCAGATTAGCCCCTGCTCCCGGCAGAATCCTGCGCAGGGTCCCACTGAGAGCAACTGCCATCTAAAAATAAAAAATGAAAAAAAGATAAAAATGCCAGTAGCCCCCAGTAGAACCGCGGTAAATCACACCTGTGGTATATATATATATATATATATATATATATATATATATATTAAAAGTTTATAGTTTATAGTAAAATAAAATAAATATAATAAATAATAAAAAATAATAAATGATAAAAAATAAAACAATAGTAATTATATTTGAAAGTTTATAGTTTAAAAGTTTGTCATAAGGCACGCAGGGATGCTTTTCAGGCTATTAACCAGTAATATTAACCTTGGCTGTGATGTTCTTGTCGGTTGGTGCCGAAAATTCGATTACGAACATGGTTCGTTTCTCGAAGTAAAGGAGTAACTATGTCAGGCCTCGAGTGTGCGACGGCAACAATGGTCGAGCGTATGAAGTTCCAATATATGCGGCACTTCTCATGTTGTACAATTGACTCTATTTCTTCAGGAGCGTTTGGCAGCGTCGTGTCAGGGCGAATGCCGTAAAAGTGGCAGAGATAGCAATTGAACCGCCGAATCGTAGAAGGGCATATAAAGTCTGATCGCTGGTGGTGGGAAGGCCTCTCGGCATTTTTAAAAACTTTAAGAAACTTTAATTTTTCAAACATACATTCTTATTTAAAATGCCCTGCCTACCCAGATAAAATCAGCCTCTGAGTTATGTACTCGCGGCGTTGCTCGAGAGAATAAAACACTCGTAGGTTATTAGCACTTTGTTCAATTGAAGTGTAACTTCACATAAAACTTCTACGAATTCTAATGAATATTTTGTCCGCTGGAAATTTTTGATAGATTAAACTTACGTCGATAGACTTTGCGATTGAAAATATTGGAACCATTTTCATATACTGACCTAGAAAAACATTATTAACAACTTTTCATAACAGAACAAATAAATTTAAACTTTCCGACCGCTTAAAGTATACTTTGAAATATAATTCCTCCAAATTTGAAGTAAAAAATTGTTATATTCTGTGAATTAGAGCGGGTTGAAGTGAAAAAAAAAAATTTATTCAGTTTTCCAAATTCGTGTTTATTTAAATTATTTCAAAAACGAACAGAGCTACAACTTTTTTCAAGAGGAAAAAGAAATGCGCATTTAAATTTGGAATAAGAATACATATTTGAAAAATTAAAATTTTCAAATGTTTTTAAAAATGCCGAGAGGTCTTCCCACCACCAGGGATCAGACTTTATATGCCCTTCTACGAGCCAGCGGTTCAATTAGGCACTCTTAGTGCCTCATTGTGCCTTTGGATATACATGGTTCCCGCATGAGTTGGACAACTAGATAGTATATGTCCTAGGTTGACACGGTGAAGCTGACGCGCTCTGAAGCTATCATCGGGAATGTCTTGGTTTAAAATGTGACCACGGTATGCTAAAGTCGAAATGACACCGTCTTGACACGCCAAAATGAAACCCTCCGTGCCCGACTTCAATCCGGGTGATTTGAGAAAAGAAAACGTTAGCTCATACAACATCGACTGATCCTTTAAATTTCTGTGGGAGATGCCGTGCATCCTCTTGTCGAGTAGCTGTTCACGGAAGTTTTCCTCCTGTGCTTTCTTGATTACGTCCTTCAGTAGTGAGTACTCGAGATGGATAATGTTTGATGCATTTGGCTCACCCCTGATATTGAAGTCAAGGCCAAGTGTTTTGTACAAAAACGCTCCTTTGCCCACTTCTTCGTGTTCCCTGACCATTTTAAGAAGAGGGTCTCGTCCATTTGCGAGTATATGTGCTGTACCCAGAATAATCCTGTTGTGAAGACATTTAAGATAAAGTATTCCGCGACCACCTTGACACCGTGAGATGTAAAGTTGCGCAACAGTCGACGTAAGGTGCATGTGGATGCGGCTTTGTGGCACGCCCAGGTATGTGTACCAGTGGGTCTCTCCAGCGCCAAAGTGTCGTATAGCGCTTCTATCAACGAGATCAGGGTCTTCGAGGATGCCATTAAGTTTTCCTCGCTCCAAATTAACCTGGTTGCATTTTTCTAACCCAAACTCCATTCCAATCTCTTGAGTGTAGTCTTTGAGAATCTTTGGAGCTAGACTTAGTTTCTCTTTATTTTTAGCATAGATCTTGAGATCATCCATGTAAAATACATGAGTGACCTTATGCTTTCAATTTCCAGGTTTGCCGCAGAAGTAACCTTGGAAATCGTGAAGTGCGAGCGATAGTGGCAATAATGTGAGGAAAAAGAGGAGAGGGCTCATGGGGTCGCCCTGAAAGACACTTCTCTGAAAGGTGTCGTTGTTAGTCGTCACACGATGATTTCCAGATGAGATATTAAAACTGGTTTTCCAAAGCGGCATCAGTCTCTCTATGCATCTCACGATGTGTGGATGAACCTTTAAGCTTTCCAATAGACAGATGTTAATTCTATGGGAGGTTGAATCAAAAGCTTTCCAGTAGTTAATCCATGCCATTCATTGGTAGCGCTGGTAAGATACTACGTCTTCGCAGACACATCTATCGATGAGCAGGCTCTCCCGACATCCTGCTACGCCTTTCTTTGAGCCACGTTGTTTGTTCATCTCTCGCCACACAGGTCCGATTGTCTTAACAATCCTATTATTTATGGTAGCTGTGAAGATCTTATACAGCGTGTTCAGGCAAGTTATTGGCCTGTAATTCTTTTGGTCAGACAAGTTGCCCATCTTCGGGAGAAGCAGTGTGCGTCCTTCCACCAACCACTCCGGAATAGGCTCCTCCGACCTCAGATATGAGGTGAAAAGCGGGCCAGATGCTGATGGGTTGAAGGAAACTTCTTCCACCAGAAAGTCTTGATACCATCTGGTCATGGAGCGGAATAGTTCTTCATTCCTGTTAATACTTTTTTCACCTACTCGGTAGTGATATGTGGGCATTCCTCCTCAGGTGTTATGAGGGCACTGAACAGCTCCTTGAAGCTATTTATGTTCATATAGTTTTCTTTCAGTGGATGCTGGACTTCGTAGACTTCTCTCCAAAATGCCCACCTCTCTCTCCGCTCTGGACTTCTCCTAGCGTTAGGTAGAACCCTTATTCTGTCAACAATATGCTGCCTGATTGTCAGCATCTTTGACTTGTTAAGTGTGCGATGACGGATCCGCAGTTCGCGCGCGAACTTTCGGACCCTGGCAGTGAAATTCCTGCCAGATGTTATGTGGTCAATCACACACTGAGGTCAGCCAGATATTTGGGCTTGAGAGAAACCTGGATGTTGATATTTCTCCTCCTCCTAAAGCATTGCTCTTCCTCTACTGGATGCCTGCCGCGGTTTTTCTCAACGTCAGCTCTCTTTCTCTGTTGCCGGCTTGTTCTGGCTACGGTTGAGTAGGCGCTCCGCTTATATAAACCCTTTTCCGGAGTTCCTCGGCACGGTTTCGCAGACGTTTTTGCGAAAAATGCGAGAGCTCTGGGTGTTTGTCGCACCACAGAGTGTGCAGTCGCGCCATGTAACCTTTTCGTTCATGGGCCATACTGGTATCATGGCACTCCAGCAGGTCGTCCCTGAGTCGATCCGTCCACTTAAAAGTAATGAGATTCTGCCGGTCAATCGCATTGACTCCGTCTTGAATGGCTCCCCCAACTCTATAATAGTCGGCATTGTTGTCCGACCCATTGTTGGGAGCCCTGCGTGTTCGATTGTTTTGAACCGCACTTACTACAACTATGTTTGGTGATATCATTGTTGTTCCCACGAGTAGCTAGGGAAAGGGTTCGTCCGTCCTTGTAGAGCCCCGCATGCAAGGATAAGGCGGCATACTCTGAGAGGTCGCTTGATATCTCAGAGACACCGTTTGAGACAGCTCACCCAGGTATCATTCATCTTTCGGCACGGTTGTGACGCCTCCGCTTAGGGGTTATTCCTTCGGGACCATCCCTGGACAATTGTCCGCTACTGCTTATTAATTATTGTAACCATATCCAGCAGAAACCCTTGGTATAAATACATATTTTTTTATTTTGAAATAAAATTATGTTTAATACTTTGTGTAGTATTTTGAAGTTTTCTCTTAGAGTACGAATTAAAACAAAAAAGTCTCAAGAGAGCATAAAGTGAGCCTTCTTACTCTGCTATTCAACTCCTTGAAGTCAAGTGTCCCTCTAGGGTTCGGGTATTGTAAAAAAATTTGCTACAGTTTTGGGCCTGTAGCAGGGGGCTTTTTGGTCCAGCCTGCATCTGGAAGTTCTAAGCCTCTAAAAATAAGCCACTTCGAGTTAATTTAGCTGCAATAAATTCTGCTGTTTACGGGTGAAGCTGCTGTTGGGCCGAAATTTTGATTTTTTACTCATCTTTATAATTGCTTCAAAACTATAAATTAAAAAAGTAATGAACATTTTTTTTTGTAAATCTGTTCTGAACATCCTCAGAAATACTTCTTTAAAATTTCAAGTTAAGCAATTATACATATGTGAGGTTCGCTACGAGTCTACAAAGATTGCAATTTTATGCAACTTTCGAGATGTCTCAAATTTGGTATAACTTTGTTGATGTATTAAAATTTCACAAAACGCATCTTTACTGAGGAGAAATCGAGTTTATAATACGGTAAATAAATTGACTTATAATTTCTTGAACAAAATCACAGAAGTAAGAATAGTTGTATTTTATTACTCTCCCTTTTACGGGTTTGAGGGCTCCGTTCCCTTTACACCTTTTACAATTTCACTTAACCACTATGCCTTATGTCTGTCTTAACCTAACTTAACCTTTAATCGCTTCGCTTTCTTATGATTGACTAACTCTTACATATTATCTAACAATTGCGCGAGACCTTCCAGGGCTTCCATTTCCTCTTACCATTTCTCTTCAAGCTTTTGTAAGTTACGCCACACTAATTTTCCTCACATATTTCTTAGTATCAATTTTGGTCTCGATTTTGGTTTTTTCCACCCCCTTGCATTCTCTCTTCCCTATTCTCTTCTAGACTCTTCATCGACTTTTCCCCTTGTCCATTTACTCTCATTCATTCCTTCTCCCATTCTTAAACGTACCAGCCTGGACCACCTGCACTCCTTTTTTAACTTTCCTAAATATTCTGGGACCCCTTCCATCTTAACCAATTTATACCATTTATTGTATTTTGACTCCATAATCTTTTCCCACCTATTCTCTTCCTGCTGCTTGATCATTTCTCCTTCTACTTCCTGCTACTCCCTCCCCTCGTCACACATTCTCCATTCCCTTCTAACTTGCCATCTCTCCTCCTCCCATCTTGAATGTCCCGTGTTTCCTCTCCTCTCTCTATTTAATATTTCCTGCAGGCATACTTGAGCAACTTTGCTACCCTTACCACTCTTAAGTTTCTCTTCAAAATTCCAGATCCTTTTCCTCTGCCTTATCACCAATTTCTCACTCCCTGTTTCTTCTCTCAACATATATCCTGGACAGTTCCAGCTCACTCCCATAACCCATCTCAGAAATCTCTCTTGCATGTTTTCTACTTTTTTGTACTCCTTCCACCCCCAAATCTCCAATCCATAACACATCACAGATCATACCAGTGAATAAAACAGCCATACTCTCATCTTCCAGTCCTCTTTGAATCTTATTTTTTCAATCCCCCACACTTGACCCATCACCTTACTTGCACTTTCTATCCTTTTTTTCACTTGCAGATCATTTCCACCTCCCGCTTCGAACCAGAATCCTAAATAACAAAACTCCTCTACCATTTCCCCATTTATCTTCCATCCATACTTCACTTCAATCTTTCTCTTCCTGGAATATACTATCTTTGTCTTCGTCACATTAATTTTCAGGTCTTTCTCTCTCACATACTCTTCTAATTCTTTTATTAGCAAGTTCATTCCACTTTCATTTTCTGCCAGGAGCACCACATCGTCCGCGTACGCTAACGAGTATATTCTCTTATTTCCTAGAACTATACCCCCTTTACCTTTCCTTTCCATTTTCTCTTCTAGGTCTGCTAACAATATACTAAACAACAACGGACTTAGCGGGCACCCTTGCCTGAGACCCCTCCCTGTCCAGAACTTCTCTCCTTTCTGTTCCCCGATCTTCACCCTTGTCTTTGTCTCCGTAAATACCTCTTTTATCCTCTCAATCAGCTCTTCGTCCACCTCCCTTTCTTTCATTGCCTTCCACAAAACTTTCCTATTCACCGAGTCAAAAGCTGCCTTAAAATCTACGAAGTGTGCTACCAATTTTCCTTTTTCTGTCCCAGATTCCTGTTGACTAGATAGTTCAGCACGAAAATGTTATCCACTGTCCCCATCCCCTTCCTGAATCCTTTTTGATTGTGTGGAATACTTCCTTTCTCTTCTACCTGTTCTTCTAATCTCTTTCTAAGCACCTCCGCGTATATTTTATACGTTACTGACATGAGAGTGATTCCTCTATAATCTTCCACTATTCTACCCCCTCCTTTCTTTAATAAAGGAACTACCAATCCTGTTCTCCACTCCTTCGGCCATTCTTCCCCTCTCCATACTCTATTACATACTTCCCAAATCTCTTCTCTAACCCTTCTTCCGCCAAATTTCAACGCTTCATTCTCCATCCTATCCTCTCCTGTCGCCTTGTTTCTTTTTAACTTATCAATTGCTGGATTCACCTCCTCTCTAGTCAACTTATTTCCACCTTCCATGTCTCTCTCCTTGATCTTTCTACCTTCCCCCCTCACCTTGCTATCCACCCCTCGTAGCAATTTCTTGAAATATACCGTCCATTCATCCATACTTATCTCTTCATTGATTCCTTTCCATCCACTCCTTTCTCTATTAATCACCTCCCATTCTCTTCCTTCCTTTATTGCTTTCTCTACCTCCTCCATATACCTCGCCTTCTCCTCTTGTCGTTTTACATCCAGGCGGCCGAGATACTTGGCATGCATTTTAACATGGGAAGTGAGGAAATTGCATTACTCGATCGAGATGCCTCTCTTCTAAAAGCCCGAGTAAAGAAAGCAGAGGCTGAAAACTTCTCAAAGGGTATAGTTTTACATATTTCGCGAATGTTTGCATCATTACCAAAATATGTTCATTTCCATACTTCGTGGCTGTTCGTAGTCCAAAGGAAGCAATTGAGATTAATTCCAGTGGTTTATTTGGTAGCACTATTTGCTGGAGAGCTTGCGAGGATGTTGTTGAAATTTTGTTTCTTTGAGATGAATCACGAGTGCTCAGTGTCTGGCGTACTAATTTTTCGAATCGAGGGTAGTAAAAACATTCTCTCAGGATTCCAAATGTCTTCTCTGCTCCAAAATGCCCATACGTGAAGTTACATTTTCATATAAGTGCGTTGATAAGCCTCTGCGGGATATAGACTCGTTAGTTCATTCCATTCTTACAATATTGTATTTCATCAATGATGCAATATCGGTTATTCTCCTTAGGGTTCCTTTGCGTTTTCTTTTTTAGTGAGTTGACTCTCCTGTCCTCTCTTTGTAGCAGAATCACGTCTCTGAGCATATCTCTAGTTTCCTTTTCGCATTTATGTTCCAGTGCATTGATGATCACTCGGATCTCTCTTTTGATTGCCTTTGGATTCTCTTCTGTGTATAATCTACTCAGAAGATTGGCTATCATGTTTTCTTTCCCGGGTAGGTTCTCAATTTTAATTTGATAATCCTGTATCGCAAGAATCCATGTGTTAAGTCTCGCGTTGACAAACTTGCATGTTTTAAGGAATATCAAGGCCATTTGGTCCATCCTATTTATAATATTTGCACCTTGCAAATATATTTTCAACTTTTGCAGAGCCCATGCTATAAGGAGAAGTTCCTTTTCCATTGTAAAGTATGTCAGTTCTGGACCTTTCAGAGTTCGACTGGCCGAACAAATGGTTTCTTTCTCTTTTTCATCGTTGAGTTGATACAGAACATCGCCCAAAGCATATCCACTCTCATCAGCTTCCAAATAATATTCCTTATTTGGGTCTGGAAAGTAGAGGAGTACCGACTAACAGAATAGTTGTTTTATGCGTTGGGAAAATCCCTGTTGTTCCTGGTCCTGGTTCCACAGTACGCCCTTTTTATCATTTTGAGAAGGGGCACCGTTTCCGCGGCATGTGCCCTCGCAATTGCTTCGCGTTTGTGGTGGGGGAAAGTTGGTAATGCGCTATACCTTGTCTGGATCGGGTTTGAGTCCTTTGTTTGTTAGGATGAATCCTAGAAACTTAGTTTTTTTTTTCTAAAGAAATGCGACTTAATAAGATTCATGTGTGAGGTTATGATTCTAAAGTTTCTGCAAGAATTCCTTCAAGTGCTCGAGATGCTGCCCATGCGAATTATGTGAATTATGTGATCCCCATTCCCTGTAGGGCGTGATTCAATCCTCGGACTAATGCCACCGTACTGGTTTTCTGTCCGAAAGGTCCTACTTTAAATTCGTATCTCCTTCCTCGATATTTATAAGCGGTGTATTGTCTTAACTAGGACTTTTCCAGTCTTCAATTAAAATTTCATTTAGTTTTGTTGCGTCCCAACACAGTCTAACGATCCTTCCTTTTGATGTGTAAACATCTTAGACCTCGATATGGGGATTCGCGCCTGATTCAAATGAAACCATGGCTGGAAAGTGTAAAGCAAGCCTCTGACACACGCGTTGTGTCTTATGTCACAGACCGGAATCTCGAAGAATATGTAATAAGAAGAATATGTTTTGTTTTTTACATAATTGGTCATTATTTAAACAATTTCCATTTGTTTAAACAATCTTTTGTCCCTCAAATTGTAACAAGTTATTATTCTCTGGAATTTATATCTCGAAAATAATAATTTTCCACGACTTACAGAGAGAAATATATTTTTTAAACGAATAATACTTGGAAAAAATACTTGGAAACTCGTCATTTATCGATTAAAAATAATTCATTTTGAAAAAACACAAGAAATACCGTTAGTAGTGTGAATTCATTAGAAGACTGCTATTTTGCATTTTTTCGGTTTCTTTTTCATTCTGTTTTGAGAATTCCCGCCAAGTATTTAAAGTCTAACAGGAGGAAAAAATGCCCTATCTGCGGCACGGTATAGAAACGCCGCAGCATTGACGACTTCATGTTGATGTACGAGTCGCATAAGAGAATCTGTGCTATTTAGAACTGAGCAGGCTGTATCCAGAACCGTTCTGCGATGAAGACACTCTAAGCTCAGCAAGCCTCTAGCCCCTTTATCTCGAGGGAGGTATATTCGAGGTACGGAAGATCTAGGATGATGACTTCGATGGATTGCCATCATCTTGCGTGTGCTTCGGTCAACTTGCTTCAACTCATCGACGTTCTATTTTACTGCACCAAACGTGTAGAGCAGTATAGGAACGGCCAGCATATTGGTCGCCTGGATCTTATTTTTTCCAGATAATTCGAAAGCCCACATTTTTCTGAGAATTTGGCGATACCTTTTTCCAAGGGCCGTTTTTAACACACGCACATCTTGGGTTTCCGCTTGCGGTATTCCAAGATATGTATATGTTTCTCCAATACCAAGATGTTGAATGGTATTTCCGCCTATGAGTTGAACATCCTGATCGTGACGCGATGATGTAGTTTCTAGTCTTCCTTGGTGTAGGTGGACGCAGGCACACTTGTCCAGTCCGAAGCTCATGCCAATCGCTTTAGAATACCTATTTACCGCCTCCACAAGGATGTTAAGGTCCTCTTTCGAGGAAGCAAAGAATTTAAGGTCGTCCATGTATAAAAGGTGGTTGACCTTATATTCTCTTTTGTTCAGCGGGCCACATAGGTATCCAGAGCTTTTGCCTTGGAGCACAATAGATAGAGGCAAGAGGGAGATGCAGAAAAGTATCGGACATAGAGAGTCTCCTTGGAAGACACCACTCTTATATTTGATGATATGTGTCACTTGTCTTTTGTCAGATGTTATGACAAATCTTGTCCGCCACAAGAGCATAAGCTCTTTTCTGCATCTCACTATTTTTGGATGCACCTCCAGGCACTCAAGGAGCTTAATAAGTAGCTCATGGTTCGTGTTATCGAATGCCTTACGGTAGTCAATCCAAGCCATGGACAGATTGCGTCGATACCTTATCGAGTCCTGGGTAATACACCTGTCTATTAACAGGTTCTCCCTGCAACCTGCCAGACCTCTCTTGCATCCACGTTGTTCAACTCTTTGAAGATGCCAGTGAATAGCTTGTAGCTGGTGTTTAAACAAGCTATGAGCCTGTAGTTCTTTGGACTTGACAAATCTCCGGTGTTAGGGATCAATACCGTGCTTAGTTCTAGCGATAACTTTCTTCACTTATTCAGCAATAATTAGTGGACATTCTTCCTCTGAACCTTGTAACCTTTGCATTTCCTCCTTTCCCGCCTTTTAGGCTGGATCTTTGCTGCACTCTTACATTATTCCATCTGTTGGATCTTCCTCGAGATCCATGTGTCTCATGCGGTATGGCGTCGGTGTTGGTTGATTGCGACCCGTATTATCCCCCCCCCCCCCCTAGATCCTGGCACTCGCCTTTGGACCCAGGTACCGCCGATGATGGAATTTCCGCGCGCGTTGTTGTTGCTCATGTTGACTGGTCCATTTTTTTTGTTTCGCCCCCCCCCCCCCCTACCCGCCAACTTTCTGGATTCTCCATAATCCTGCTTGCGGGCTATTGGCCGATTGCGGTCTGGTATTATATTGATTCTCTGTTCTCGGATATTTGCAATTTCGATTTTCGTTTCTACCAGGATTTGGTGTGCTTCCCATCACAGTATATCTGAGCTCATCTCCAAAATGGCATATTCGGCTCTTGATCCACTTTTTTCCTTCTGATAGCTGCTGAATTCGAGTTTTCTTTTTACCTCGTGTTGAATGTGCTCGTTCCAATATCTTGGTTGAAATTTTTGAATTAACCCTTCGAACATGTGTCATTTTCTTTCGGTCTCACAGCTATCCAATATTGTTTGTCCAATACCCGTGCGGTAAGTGCGACTTTCGAGGCTCGTTGAGAGACGATGAAGTTATCGATTTCTTGATTGATGACACAGCGTTGGGGAAACTCGATTTTACCCACTAGTGAGGGAAGTAAATGAGAATAGGTACCGCGTCGACCGAGTCTGCAGTACGCTGCAAACTTTACGAGCTTCGCATAACATACATTTACTTTGGTGTCAAGTGTCAGTTGGTGTCAGTCGTTGTGTAAAAGATAAAGGTTTAAGTGTCAACGAATCGGTTATTTTCAGACCTTTTGAATAAAGATTCTGTCAAAAATGAAAAGGCATAAAGAAGAAAATCAAAGTGATGATATATTAGGATTTTTAACGTCTCCCGCACTACGCGACGAGGCTGCCGAAGTCACGACGAATTTGATTTCAGGCAAATCGCGTGAAAAATGCAATCGCATGTATACCGTTTTTATACAATATAGAGAAGAAATACAGCGTTGTTACGAGCCTACCTTTTATTTATGTGTGGAATTCGATTATCAATTCAACAAACAAAATTGAAGATTTTTATTCAGAGTTATTTAAAAATGATTTAAATGAGCTGTCTACATTTCTTATAAACTACCGCCTATCTCCACGGTAGCGGAAGAGATAGGCTAAGCAATTTCTTCTAGTGATTCAGTAATTTATGAAATTTTATCGCTGTTCAGTTTATCAACTTAAAGGTTACAAAAATTGCAAATATTTCCTACGCCTCAATGTTTAATCCCTAGTCTCAAGGAAAAAAGAGAGAGAGAGAGATACAGGATAAACCGAAATAGTGATAGTTGCTACTAATCAATTCAATATACTGAAATAAATCTGACGAAAAAAAGTGTAATTATTTCTGATTTTTGTACAAGTTGGATCATAATCGCAGAGAGTTTCTGAAATGTATAGATCTTAAATCTGTTTAATTTTTCAAATGTATATGTCGCAAAAATACTCTTTATTGATCACTGCCTTTCCGGTAACGTACTTTCAGGGAGTGACCATCCGCGTACCAAGCCCCGCGCGAGAAAAAATATCGACGGGCAAGTTGAACTTCAACTTTTCTTTTCCTTCCAAACAATTAGTTCTGACGACGGGAAGAAGTGACGAACGACTACCCTGAGATGACAGGTAGGATTTACCTCGGAGGCCATGGTATGCAGGAATTTGGGAAGGGGTTTTAGCTATGCTTGCATTTCTGTCCCTGGAGACAGTGGCAGCCGGATGTGGTCCACTTGACCACTAAGTGCTGAATTCGCAAAACTTTTTGCAACTAAGCCTCCTGAAGGCATACTCAATGTTGCTATGTAGCTAACTGTAAATATTTATTTAATTATTTGAACAAAAATTCCAACAGTTAATTGCGATTTTTAGGTCCCACGAACGAGATGCTTTATTTTCAGCTATATTTATAATTTTGCAAGTTTCAAACTCGAATTGTTACTTAATGATTTTATTAATTATTTAACTCATTCTCTAGTTATTTTATTACTCTTGTTTATGAAGAAATTGATTATTATAACTGGATGTTATATTGATCTAAACGAGTTTACTGATTATTATTACTTTCATACTTATTAGCCTATGTACGAGTTGTTTATTTATTTACTGAGGTTCAGTTTGTTCATTAACAAGCACAATCTGCATGTTTTTACTTGTCAGAGGATTGAAGTCTAGTTAGTTATTTGATCAATTCGAGCTACATTGATGTTTGGTCTGATGGTAACATTAATTTATAATTGAATTTTTTAAAGAGAGAGACTTATTATTTATTACCAATAGGTATTGCGATTTTAACTCTTATCGGATGATTTTAAATTTTTACTTTCGGGTAGTTAACCGACAGTTATTGATTTTGTCTCTATGAGTCTCTGATTTTTATTAACAATTAGCATTGTTAATCAATATTTAGTGGTCTCGCGGATCGCTGGGAGTATCTGGCGAGCGGGGAAAGAGGCCAGGAGTGTTACCATTGTCCAGTTTGCGCGCTGTGTAATTAGTCTGTTCTTTGTTTAACGCTCTTTTCTCTCTCCCTGTCTCATTCTTTCCAAAGCCTTAGATCTAAGGTCGTTCGCATGGGAAGGTCGACAGCCTCGGTCACTGTATAGTATATACATAACGCATGGGCACTGTCACACTGAACAATGACAATTTTGAATTGCGCATTTTTTTTTTTTTTTTTTTTTTTTTTTTGAAAATTAATCTTTTTGGTTGAAAATTCAAGTACTTCTGTTAAAAATAAAAAAATTGTCAAGTTTTAGCAATATAAAAAAGGTTAACACATTTCTAAAAAATCTTGTCCTCTTCAAGTCATTTTATTATTTTAGAATAAAAAATTCATAAATCTTGTTTTATCTTGAGAGTTTTTTTTTAGAATGAGGGCTCTGCCCTCTAACCCCCGGAGGCGGCTTTACCCTTTCGGCTCCACCAGGGGCTGCGCCCCTGGACCGCCTCCCACTTACGCTCCCTTCCCACCATGCAATCTGAAAATCGTTAATTACGTCCCCTCTCCACGACCTTCGAAACCGAATCTTCTGCGCGGCATTTGGACAATGAGTCGTTTGCGCGACGTGCGAGACGGCGATTCGACTTGTGTGATGGCTGCGCTCGCGAAGCAAACTTCACACTCGTCTAGAATCGCCTACGTCATCCACTAGGCGCACAATATACTATTAATTTGGTTTAAATAACAGACTTTACTGTTTTGGCCGTTAAATGTAGGCAGAACATAGCTAATATTCGATCCTCGTGTAGCTGAAGTCACGCCGTCTCGCGCTCTTCGCCCTCGTACAGTCTCTCCGCTTTTTTCCATGGCTGTAAATCTGTTTTGTACTAGTTTTTCACTCTCCGCTGCTTGTTTTTCTTTCCGTCTTCTCTCCACCTCCATCATTCTCCTTGTTCGTTTTTCCTGTGCTTGCAGCTTTCGGTTGATTTAAATCCAAGCTTTTTCTGCCTGGGATAGGTTTACATCGTTCATAATTGAGGAAAAGAATCAAAGTCAGCTATAGGATGTGAACAGCCAATTCCGCTCCAAAACACTTTCGCTTAATCGAATCGATGTTACAATCGAAAAGATCAATCGGAGTCAGGTATAACCTATGAACAAGTATTCCACCTCGAGAAAACCTCACTCATTGTATAAATGTCGTGGATGAAAAAGTCAGTTCTCCTCAGGTATCTGAAGGATGTCTATGCTTTCAATAGATAATCCGGGGATCACCCTGTCAAGTGGGATTACCAGCTTGACAAAATAAGAGCTCAGAGTCAGATATAGCCTGTAGATAAGCTATTCCACTCCGAGGGCACTTGCAGTGAATTTTGCCGCTCGCTGATCAGCCGCTGACACTGACGGTTCACTCTTGCGCTTTTCTGGTCCTCAACTCGAAGCGTGAGTTCTTCCCACCGTGATCGTTCTCAGTGGGTAGGGTGGCTGTAACATGCGCGTTCGCCGATACCCCAGGCCCTAGCCTACCCTTGGTTCAAATTCACCGCTATTAAGATAATTGCCTATTCACAGGGTCCCTATATATACGAAATCTTCGCGCTGTAGAGACCTATACCTACCTCGGCGTGCCAAAAAGCCGCATTCCGGACGCAACATCGATTAAGAATGCTCTCCGATGTAAATACAAACGTCTTATCCGGCAGATTTGCTTCTCCGAACTGTCGGCAAGAAAAAAGTATCTGCAACGAACATGCTTGCCGGCCTGGACAAAGGAAGAGTTCAGATCCCTCAAAATCGGGTCACGAAAAGTTATGCACGTGAACAAAAGCATGCACCTTAAGTTATCTGTTCCGCGACTTTACACCTCACGACGTCAAGGTGGTCGTGGAATACTTAATCTTGAGTGTCTTCACAACAGGATTATTCTGGATGCAGCACATATTGTCGCAAATCGAGGAGACCCTCTTCTTAGAATGGTCAAGAAACGCGAAGATGGGGGCACAGGAGCGTTTCTGTACGAAGCAGCGGATGAGGCTGCTGAAATACCGCGAACATCTTTTCGCCATATTTTATGCTAAGATTTTCCCGATATAGCTGAAGAGCGTGTCATGTACACCCCAAGTACACAGGACACATACTATCTGGATGTCCAACTCATGAGGGAACGACGTACATCCAAAGGCACAATGCGTCACTAAGAGTGCTCTATTACCATCTCTGTCACTCTTACGGCATTAGCGCTGATACCACTCTGCCAAACGCTCCTAGGGAAATAGAATCAATTGTCGAAAATGATAAGTGGCGAATACGCTGAAACACCACATCCAAGGAGAATGAAAAGAAAGAGGTAGACCTTATAAGGGAGTTGCGACGGTTATACCCGGAATAATCTGTCAAGCTAGTCGTCCTGATCATCGTTGCTCTTGGAGGTGCCAAGCTTTCACTGGTTAATAGCCTGAAAAGCATCCCTGCGTGTCAACGATATGCTAAAACACTTGCGGGGAAGATGCATAAGGCCGTCGTCCTTGGGTCCCTCCGTGTCCTCAGAGTGCACGAGACTTTTGGTGGATCGTCGAATTGAGTCCATCGCAGACTGTATCCACCTATCTCACGGTTGTGAGACGTGGTTACAACTGAAACGTTACTCCGATTTCGCTCGGAGCTTGTGCAATTTTGTAGAATATCACCAGCTCTCGGTGAAATCCCGTGGTTGTCCTTATGACAAACATTTAATTATATATATTGTTTCGCTGTAAAAGCGACAGAGGCTTGTAACAACTCTAAAACCTTTATGAATATTCCTTAAGAGTAAAGGTGAGTATTTTTAATAGGTTGTTCCCGACATCACATTATCCGCTCGAGGAAACCAACCTTTAAGCAACCCTTCCTTTGTTCCTAGTTGATATAGCTCATGTTTAAACTATCTTATAACACTGAAGATACATTTTTTTAACGAATAACCTTATTTATTCCGTCAGTTCAAGACTTCATCTAGATCTTCTTTCTTCCGCGGTCGCGGGTAGCTTCGAGACCGTCTGCGGCCCTGGACTATTCTCGTCTATCTGTTGTACAGATTACATAGGTCGGGCGAGGATATCCTCAGTATCGCTTTACTTACTGTTCGGGTTACTGTTTTTTCTTCGAAAGATCTGTATAGTGGATTTTTTTTACGTTTGACTCCTCGGTTTTCCGTTTTTTTTAACAGTGAACGGAAATCAGACATTATGACTACAAAATGTGAACCGAGACAGTAGACTCCCAAACACGCATTACGCAGTGAAAGAAGGAAAGGGTGTAGAATATTTAGTGAAGAGAAAAGTCAAGAGAGGATAAAAAGATTAGAAGATCAGATTTCTTTCTGTAAAAACGTACTCTCTCCCTCTCTCTAAAAAGTTCTGCGTATTTGAATTTTGTGCTTTGTTTTTAAAAAAACCCGAATTTTTTTCTTTAAACCTCTATAACTTTTGGTATAATTCAGATATTTATTATTTTCTTTTTGATTGTAGTAGCTTTCATCCACTTTTGTAGCCAGGAAAATTCTTTTTTTTTTTACAATCAAATGTTCTACTTTTTCTTGGAAACAATGACAGATACGAAAAAATGTTAGGATAAAAGTTTGCACGTCTAAAAAAGTTCTATGAAGAATTTTTCTTGTTCTTTTGCGATATTTTTCATAGTTTACGAGAAAACTTCAGAAATTGCATTTTTATGAAAAAAAAGTCTCCCGGCGTCAAAAATTGTTTATCCCGCATGATGCCAATAAGATGCTTTTCTTCTATTAGTAGAAACTTTAGAAAAATATTTGGAAGAATAAAAAAAATGGGGTTCACCAGAAAATATTTTTTTTTTTCATGTTTTCAAAATTTGAAGAAAAAAATAAAAAAGATCTTCTTAAAAACCCCACCTTTTTTAGTTTTCTAAATAGTTTTCAAAACTTTCTACTAATATAAGAAAGGCATCTCATCAGCATCATTCAGGCTAAACCACTTTTGAGGCCGGGAGATTTTTTTCTCCTAAAAATGTAATTTTTGAATTTTTCTTGTAAGCTGTGAAAAATATCGCAAAAGAACAAGAGACATTTTTCATAGAACTTTTTTAGACGTGCAAAATTTCATCTTAACATTTTTTCGTATCTGTCATTGTTTCCAAGATAAAGTAGAAAATTCGATTATAAGAAAAAAATTCATTATCAAAGTACAAGTTTACAAAAAAATTGGCTGAAAATTTAAATGTGGGTTTTCTGAGAAAATCGATTTGTAATTTTTTCAGAAAACCCGCTGCTATCCTGATAGTTTTAAACATTTTTTCGAGTTTTTTGAAAAACAAAGCACAAAATTCAAATACGCAGAACTTTTTAGACATTTTTTTTTTTTGCAAATCGGAAAAATACGTATCGCCTAATTTCCTCTAAAAAAAAACATGTTTCATCCCCGAGAGATTCTGCGATTTCAAGTGTAGAACCCTGCCTGATTTGAAATGGATTTGGTCTCCCTTTTCCAAGTCCAATAGTAGACAGCCATCATGTTTACGTCCCATCGGCCTTCATGTCTAAGCTCTATTTCTTTATATGAGAATGCATTTTCAAAAGGTATGAATTTTTGTAAAACCAGCACGTTAGGATCCTGGTCCGATCGCAATTAAGCCTGCCGTCCTGGGGGTGTTAAACCTAACACCTCCCCGAGATAAGTATGAGTGCTTCCCGACTTTGACGAGGACAGTTTCAATTCGTCGTTTGAGACGTTTGTTCATCCTCACATCCTAACGTCCACCGATAGTTTTCATCGTTTCGAGCTTCTTTCGTTGCAGCAAGTTTTTTTTTAGGTGTTATCACCTTGGATTGCCTTTGTACGCTTCCTTACACCTCGGTTATCTCTTCTCACTCGAAATCGCGTAAGTCGAATGCTCCGTGGATTAGCTAATATAATCAGCTCCTTGATGAGAAAACAATTACTTACCAGCGGTAATGCTGTGCTTCCATATATCCGAATAACCTTGCTGAGAGCAAGGTGAACGTTTCCACTAAGACATAAAAGAAATGTAAGGTAGATACCAAGGCAGATGGGACTTGAACATCATGGTTTTTTGAGTTTAGGAAAGCACTGTGACCTGGTGGGCCAAAACGGGCTTGGGATTCGGATTCAGTTACACCAAAAATATAAGGGTATCATAGTCCAGTCTGGTGGGCAAAATTTTTTTTGAGGTTTGAGTAGAACTCTGACCTGATGGGCCATAACGGGATTCGAATTCGGATTTAGCATCCCCAAAAATATAAGCGTATCAAGATCTAGTCTGCCGGACAAACAAATTTTTCCGGACAAATTTTTTTGTTAAAGTGACAGTTGTGCGTTAATAAGTTGAAGTACATTTAATTTCCAGCAAATATATAAACAAAACATCTTCTACCACTCATACGTCTTAAGTTACAGCGTCCTGAAAAATAACCTTTCTCATGAAATTTTTTCAGGCATTGAGTTCTTTCGAAATCACTTGTTTCTGGTGCACTTCATGTAAAAGTTTGTTTTTGTGATGGTACAAATACGTACATTTCCCTGTGAAACTAAAGGAAATTAATTGAAATTGTTATCGATTTTAGTTCCTTTTTTATTATTATTTTGAACATTGCATTCAAAATAATTTCTTTTAGTTTTGGGAAAAATTTTACGTTTTTATATCATCAAAAAAAGAACCGTTTACATGCTGTGCACCAGAAACAAGTTATTTCGAAGAAAATTAATTTACGGCAAGTGTTACACACTTAAATTCTTATTAATGCTACTTTAGACAGAAGATGCTCTGAAAAGGAGAAGTTTTCAACAAAAACAAAACTGTTTAAAACTGACTGTATGCACATCTCCCAAATTATTTTAATAATTTCAAGGTTTCCAAGGGTATTCAACATCTATGTAGATCCTTTTTGGACGCCAAATCACAGACTTGAAGCTGAAAAAGCTCTACTTTGGAGTTATTTTTATTTAAAAAATATACATAATAACCTCCAATGAAAAATAAAAAATCTAGTTTATTCAGAAATCCTCTAAGGCATTTTTTTCTTTTTGGTCTTAAAATTATTTTGGGGTGTCACATAAATGAGATTTGAAAAATGAGAGGTGAAAGCCCTTTTATAACGAAGTCCCTCGAGACACACTGTGAACTCCTAAAATAAAATAACCAATGTGGTTCCTTTTCATTTGTACGGCCATATTTATTATTTTTAAATTTTAAGCGTTTGAAATTGATTAATTTGAAGCGGAAAGTGCTTGACTTACTACAATTTGAATTTGAATTGGTATGGATGCAATATTTACGAGTTTCCTAAAATGTGAATATCCAATAAAACTATTATTCATGGGCAAAGAAACCATAGCTTCAATTATATCATGTTTCCTCTTAGATGCGGACTCGACATATTAAAAATTGAGTAATTTCCTTTTTATTTTACTTAAAAAATATTACAATTATACAGTTTTTCTCTTTCTACATGCAGTACTCACTGGTAAACTCTCATATTTAATTCTCGAACATTTCATCTTCGAATTTCTTTTTGTTTTCATTAACTATTGTAAATTTTCATTTCTTATACACACAGTTTTTCCCTCTCCATTTCTACCTTAACATGCACAAGAACTACTAATTAATCACTCAAAGTTAATTACTATACATGAATCTAATACCTAATTTGATACGTATACTGAGGTCGACTCTATTAATTTATTTTATTTAGCTTATAGATTTAATTATAAGATTAATCAAGTATTCTACCGATCAGTGCTTTGCACAAATTTCTAATTGCCTTGTATTATGCTCTTCCTTAGAGGGCTATTTAGCCCTAGGGACTTTTTTTAATAAATACAAATACAAATACTGTTTGAAGTAAAAGAATGGCTAACAAATTTCCGATTCTGACACTTGGTGTAAAACCGAGTTTCGGAAATCTAACCTGAATGTTTTGAACGTTTAGTTTGACGCAAACAGTACTAACGTTAGGCACTGTTTAGTATTTTGAAGTTTTTGGTATGACTAATCGGCCTTGTATATACTTAGGGCGAGTATTACAGAATTTTCCGCAATACTCGCCTTAGACGAGTTGGAAATGGGTCATTCCAACAGAAAATTACTTAATAGTGGAGAGTACGTTAAAGTTAACCATTTTTCCGATCTACATCCATAATTCTGTTTCAGGAAGAAGTATATCTAGATAGCGAAAAAATATCTAATTTTAATATTTGTCGATTAAAATTAAAAAGGTTAAATTTTGCAACATTCAAAATGCTAAAATTGAAACTTTTCTTTCAAAATACGTAAAAAATTAAAGAAAAAATGTTCAAAAATAAATTTTGTCCATCTGTTAATGTTTCGCAAAAAGAACAATTTCAAATATTGAAGTATTCAGTAAAGGCATACATGAAGTGTATTATATTTCGGAAAAGTATTGGCAATCAAAACACATTTGATATAAAATTTGACAACTGCGTATTTCGGAAAATTTCTGGTCATTACCGAAATCTCTGAGGATTGCTAGTCGCTAAAGTTTGTTGTGTAAGAACTCTAACGTCAAAATACAATCTTTACATTTTAGAAATCAGTTTCTTTTCTACTTTCTAAATGTTCTTTCTTTTGAAGCAGAAGTATGGCTATAGACTATAAACTGAGAGATTGTCTTACCCCTCTGTCGGATCGCAACGTTCTCAAAATAAGAGAGTAGACGTCTTGAGTATAAGGTGCGCTGGCGCTCGTGTGTTTAACTCAGCAGCGGTACGTATAAGTACCGCAGTCGCCCAAAATTTCTTCCCGTGTGGAAGAATCAAGTATTTCGATCATAAACAACAAGGATAACTAGACTAATACGCATTACGACGGGTATCTTTCAAGGACGCTCCTTCAGTGCATTATGGTCCTGTTTATCATTAAACCCATTGAGCAAAACACTAAATAGCATGTTTAATGGTTTCAAAATACGTGATAATGAGAATGGTCATCAACTAACCCAGGTTCTATACATGGATGACCTGAAGCTATACGCTAGCTCAAACTAGAAACTGCAGCAAGTGATCTATGTCACAAAGCAGTTTTCCAATTATATCCATATGGATGTTGAAGTAGATAAATGCAGAATAGTGCATTTAATCAGATGAGAATTAAAGACCGCAGAGCTACAGAACGAGAAGAAGAATGACATCGAGGCAATGGCTGAGGGCAAGTCATATAAATACCTGGATATTCTTGAGACTAAGGGTATTCAGCATACGATAATCAATAAAAGCCTAATGACACCTTGGCTAATACGATCAAGGCTATCTACACCTATGCCATCCCTATCCACACGAACTCTTTTGGTCTCATCAAATGGCCAAAAACCGACATTGAAAGGGTAATCTTCCGACGACATACTAGAAGTGGTAGGGGCATTGTAGAAGTCAAGCAACTGTGTGATTTATAAGTTCTACAGTTGCGAGACTTTTAACAGCAAGCGAGATGTTGTGATTTACAACACAATCTGTGAAGCAGTTCTCGATTAAACGTCCTAGAATTTGTCCTCAGAGGACGCCTTGAATATCAGGGCAGAAACCACGGTGAAATTAGAAACGCAGTAGAAACAAAACGCTATCCACGACAAACACCCCAAAACGTTAGAACATCATGAAGTGGGCAGAGTCGGCATCCAATATTTGACTGAAAAAGGGTGTCCCGTTTCGGGAAACGGGGGGATTCGTGATAGCGTTTTTGGACAGGGTATTCTTGAGTCTAAGGGTATTCAGCACACGAAAGTTAAGAAAAGCCTAATAATTGCTTTCACTGGAAAACTGAGATTGGTTCTGAAGAGTTCTCTAGACTCGGCCAAGAAAATTAAGGCTATTAGCACCTACGCAATCTTTATCCTCACGTACTCTTTCGGGCTCAGCAAGTGGTCGAACACCGACCTTGAAAGGATAAATGGAAACATCCGCGTTGAAATGACTAAGCATCGAATCCACCGCTGTAATTCTGCAATTGAAAGGGTAATCCTCTCATGGCACACAGTGGGCTAAAGTGACAAAGTCCGTGACAAAATCGTAGATTTTTTGACAGGAAGCACCTAGAGAGATAAATAGTTTTGGAGTTTATGGACGAATAACGACAGAATAGTGGAAAAATACGAAGAAGCTATAAGAAATATTTCTGACCTTCAAAATAGATCTTGAATTTGGTACTTTATTTCACAAATTTGTACCATCGCTTACCATGTGCACTCAGATATTATATTTGATGTCCTGTATATATTTCTCAATTTCGTTTGTCATGCCGAATGCAAATACGTCCTTTATATTATTGTCGGACTTCCCATTTGGGATATAAATGCAATTGAATTTGCTTTTTTATAACATAGCATACAATACGGCGAACTAAAGTTTTAATACAAAACTGATATGAATGAAAATTAATATTTGGGGGTTTGTCAAGTCTTTGATTTCAAACCCGAGGTCTCAATTTGGAAATTCAAAATGGCGGATCCAATATGGAGATTAGGGTGGTTCGGTGATCGCCCCCCCCCCCCCGTGTCCCGGGCTTGTGAAGTAAGTATGAGATTTTGAATAACAAAAGCTCAGTTTTCGATAAAATGGGATAAAGAAGTGCTTCTTCTTAACTTTTTGTAAATCAAAGTTTAGTCACTTTTTAAGGAATGTTCAAGAAATAATTTCCACCTCTTAACTTTTGTTTTTAACCTCCTCAACCCCCTCGTTTTTTTTCTTTCTTTTTTTTTTGACAATATCCCAAAAATGAAATATAGCAGGTTTATGTAAGCTAATATCATACTAAATGCTCAATAAAATCATGCTAAAGACGGTATTTTTTTTGTTTCAACATAAATCAGTTTTATTCGATAAGTGAAAAGTTTTTAAGTATTTTGTAACCAAATTTTAGCTGTTTAAACAATTATTGTTCATTCAAACAACTTTTTCAGTGACGTTATGCTTCATAAGCGTATATTGCGTATATGCGTATATTGCTTCATAAGAGACATTTTGAGCTCAAAGCATTTTTTTAAATTTTCAGAATTTTGGGAGTTACGCCATAATGAATTACTGGGTTGGATTTTTTTTTAATTATCGACATTTCTGGAACCGTCTATTGAAATTTGATGAAATTTTAAGGTATTAGAAATGAAATTATACATTTTTAAATTGTAAAACTTTAAATAAAAAATGGCGAAATTTTGCCAGAAAAAAGTCCAACAAATTTTTTATTCAATTTTTCGTGAAATGCTCCCCTTTTAATTTTTTGTAAATCAGGATATAAAGATTCCGTATGATATCACCTTTTATTTTTTTTTAAATTGATGGAGACTCTTCTGTTTCCAGAGATATCGTCATTTTCGTGAGTCCATTATCTGCGCTGTTCTGTCGGTGTCGCCACTGACAAACGATAGAAACTGCAAATATTGTTTTATCTTCTTGGAAAAATTACTCCATGCTCAGCGTGGCTTGGGGTTAATACTTAGGGGTGCGTTAAATAAAAAAATAGTTTTATTCCAATGATAATTGTTATAAACAAGTGCTTTTAAAAAACACTCAATATTATAGATTTCTCATTTGTAAAGGATATTTCGGCATTAATATTACTTAATTTTATCGACAAAGTGATTTGAAGTAAACAAATGTTATCTCCTAATTGTCCTTAAATTATATTGCCAGTAAAGTTTACTGTGGAAAATATATTATTCGATATTACTTATTGAATTTAGAAACAAATCATGTAAACAAATGATCACTGTAGACATTTACAGGCATACAAACATGTCACTACTAACACTGACTGACAATTTTTTATAGCAACCTAAATTAAGGATAATTAAGAAATAAAATTATTTTTTGTTGACTTCAAGTTTTTATAATGGGAATTTTTTTTACATAATTTGTTTCTAAAATTAACAAATAATATCGGGAGACATATTTTTATGATCAAGTATCACTTTTTCGATAAAAGTAAGTAATATTAATGCCGAAATATCCTTTACAAGTTAGCAATCTATGATGTTCACTGTTAATAGAACTTGTTTATAACAATTATCATTGAAAGTCCACCTTTTTTACATTTCACACGCCCATCCGTATTAAGCCCAAGCCACGCTGAGCACGGAAAAAATGTTCTAAGACAAAAAAAATTGCAGCTTCTATTTTTTGTGAGTGGCGACATTGACAGCGCAGCGAATGGTCTCACTAAAATGACTTTATGTCGGGAACTAAAAGAGTCTCCATCAATTTTATTTTTTTTTTACATGAAAGGTGATTTTATAAGGAATCTTTATATCCTGATTTAAGCAATATTAAAAGGGGAGTATTTCACGAAAAACTGAATCAGAAATTTGTTTGGCCGGACCTCTTTCCAGCCAATATTTTGAAATTTTTCACTTAAAGTTTTATTGTTCAAAAATTTATAAGTTCATCTCTATTACTTCCAAATTTCATCAAAATTCAATTATCGTTATCGAAAATGTCGATAATTCAAACAAATCCAACCCAAAAATTCAGTATGGCGTAACTCTCAAAATTAAAAAAAATATATATATTAATCCTTTGGGTCGAAACGTCTCTTAAATAGCACCATAATTTCACTAAGTTTTATTTAAATCGAACGACTACTTGCTGATTCTGATATTCCTGACGTGTAATTGCCCTTAAGATAATAAAATACTGTATAATAAGCGGCATAGTGTAAGCTATTCGGAAAAACTAGAAATTTTTCCACCCTTCCTATGAAGAGGAGTAAGTAATATTAACTATTTAAATAATTATTGCAAACTTTGTTTCACGAAAAGTAATTAACATTAATTAAAAGCGATAAGAACTTCTGCGTCTTTGCGGTCAAAAAATTCTTTATTCAGATCCAATTAACGTGTGTCGACGTTTCGGACTTACAACTGCGTATATATATATATATATATATATATATATATATATATATATATATATTATTATATATTATTATATATTATTATATATACAGATCCCAGATAGCAATGTGAAACGCATATGCGACTCACAGTGCACGCACGTATGCGGATCAATCCGCACGCGTGCGTTCACCGCGGATGGCAGATGCGTCCTCATATGAGACGCATATCGCTCGTACGGGTGGTGTTCGCACGCGTGCGTGTGAAATGTGTTCATCGTGCGATTGTACCCTGAATCCTAAAATACTATTTATATATTAAAATATCAATGTCAAATAAATAAAGTGTTACTTTGCATGAACAAATTTATTAGTCAGATAAATTCACATTATTGAAATGATTAAAATAATATAACCTTATTAGGCTTCTGGCCTATTCGAGGAACCTATGTCTATAACGCGAACACATATGTAATTAATAATTGAATATTATGTAATATTTCCAGATACAATCAGTTATTGAAAAGTATTTTAATATTTCAGTGCTTTCAGTCTCTTTTAATTATGCCGATTATAATACATATTTTTTCTATAATAATACTGAAATTTTCATCACGTTTTCAATATCTTGTATTCTCACAGAAATTGCAAAATTGACTTTTCAAGTCTGATCTTGTGCTCCAAGCTTAACTGGTTAAACGTTTAAATAATTCAAATAATTTCTACATTTAATTTTGTAGATATTTAACCTGTAGAAAAGTTCAATCGGTTAAACTTTCTATCGTTTTCAACTTCTTTTTTGTGTTTAAGCTAACTTCATTTAATTGGTTTCGAATTATGTGTTTCGTTTTAAATATTAACCTGAAAAGATTAACTGTGTGGAGTGGGTTTAAATAACAAAATATGTTCAAAACGATGAAGAGTTTCATCGAATGAACTTTCTACATGTTAAATATTCAAGCAGTTAACGTCGAAATTATTCATTTTGTTTAAACCTTTAAGCGGGCAAGCTTGGAGCGCTAGTCTCTCCTCTAATTTGAAAACTTAAAAAATAATCTTATTATATTATTATAAAATAATACAACATAATATTTTTAGGTACAATTAGTTTTTGAAAACGTTTAGACTATTTCAGTACTTTTTTCTTCTTTTAATTACGCGGGATATAATAAATATTTTTTATAATAAGATGAACACTGAAACTATTATAACGTTTTCCATATCTTCTTACAAAAATTTGAAACTAGACTTTTTAAGTCTAATCTATCGCTCCGCTCTTGAGCAGTTAAACGTTTAATCACTTCGAGTATGTATGTATGTATGTATACCATTAAGCCATTACCCTTTCAGGGTAGGCGTGACACTACCCGATTCGGGTAGTGTTTCTAGGTGGATAGTTTTCTTGTAGTTATAAATAACTACAAGTTTGGGCTCACCACACCCATAATATCCCAACAGCACGCAATATTCTCGAATGGTCACCCATCCAAGTACTAACCGCGCCCAACGCTGCTTAACTTCAGTGATCTGACGAAAACTGTGTTTTTCAGCGTGGCATGGCCGTTGGCATGTAATTTCTATATTTAACTGTTCAGCCATTTAGCCTGTAGAAAAGTTTATTTGGTTAAACTTTCTATCGTTTTCAACTTCTTTTTTGTGTTTAAGTTAACTTCATTTAATTGGTTTCGAATTATGTATTTCGTTTTGAATATTAGCCTCAAAAATTGTATTGTGTGAAATTGGTTAAAATAAAAAAGAATAAGTTGAAAACGATGAAGAGTTTCGTCGAATGAAGTTTTCTATAGGTTAAATGTCTAAGCAGTTAAAGCCAGAAATTATTTGAATGGTTTAAACCAAACCGTCAAGCGTGGAGCACTAATCTTTCCTCTAATTCGAAAACTCAAAAATAATCTAATTATATTAATATAAAATATTTTAACATTATGTTATTGAAAAGGTTTTGAATATTTCAGAGCTTTCTTCCTCTTTTAATTACGCCGAATATAATAAATATTGTTTCTAATAAGATGAACACTGAAATTTTCATAACGTTTTCAATATCATCGTATAAAAAATAGACAAAATAACTTGTTTAATTAGTCTTATTTTTTCCGTGCATTTTTAACTTCCAGGATTCATGGCCTATTTGAGATGTGAATAGGTGTTGTTCACTGATTTTTATCACAGTTGAATTAACAATAACAGTATTTATTAAACTTAGTTTAAATGTAAATCTGATAAAAAGGCAGTTTAAATGTAACAGTGATAAGACGGCTTATTAAATACGACAGAGTGTTACTCTGTGCCCGGTCTCTGGCTTACTAACTTCAGTGAGTCAAATCGTTACGTAATTCTATCAAAATTAATTATTACTCGCTTATAAGTATTGTACACTCATACACACACAAGGTATACAGCTCATCGCACACTTATCGCCAAGATAGTAATATCAATTATAACGCGTTCTTAACATAAGACACATCGTCTCCAAATTGTTTTTCCTCGTCACCGCGGAGTCTCTAATATTTTCCTCAGCAGTCTGTTCATCTTGCTGAGCTTGAGTTGCCTCCAACTCTCATATTCGTTTCCTCAAAACTTCTTCATTATCTAGATCATCAGGACCTAGTTCTGCGGGCTTTGCTGTGAGATTCTTTCTGATTAGTTTCCGGTACCTTTGTTTACTTGCTCGCAGTACCTCCAGCATCTCAGATTTGAAATGTGCCTTGTCTTCCGGTCCTCTAAATTTTAAATGTCATTCGTCTCAATTGAAATATGTTTAAATGAAAATCTTCAAAGCGTTAAGCATTACATAGTTTGAAAGTATAACATTTAAATATACATTTTGCTTTAAATTTGAACAGTTTAATTTGCAAATGAAGCTCGAAAATAATTGTGACAGCAAAGTTCACATCAAAATACTGGTATAGGCCTCAAAACCGTTTTTCGTGCAATAATCATTCGAACGAGGTTACATTTTTAATTAAAACTTATTTAGTTTTTAAATTTCAGTCGTTCACAATTGCAAAATCGCAGAAGGGAGAATATTTGAAAATGTAAACAAAAACTGAATAATTTTACATTGAATCCTAAACATAGAATAATTTGGAAATAAATTAGCGAATTGAAATTTTCACAATTTCCAGAAAATGGAATTAAAAAAAATTAAAGTACGAACATCTTCTGAAAAGTTTTCCCAGCAAGTGAAGGGTATTAAAGTAAATGAATTAATTTTAATGAATATAGTTTGGTCTGCGCAATTTTCACATTTTGTGCGCACTCAGTGACCAGCATATTTTAGCGCAGGTGATTATCTAAACATTTTAAATTAAAATAAGAAGAAATTGTTATTTTTGCGAAAAGATGCTAAAAGAGAGAGGTTATGTATGCAAATGTCTATATTATGCATTATTTGCCACAAATAAATTTCGTGCTTGTATAATTTTTTCTATAAAACACCTACCAACTTGGGGAAAACAATAATCCGCTGCGAAAACACTTACGGACACACTGAAAGTACGTACAAAGATACTAAATTCAAATGAATTAGTAAAATAAACACGCGTCGATTGAAGCCCGGCGGAAATACTCACACGACGTAGGCGACCGGTAACTCGGAATCGAAACTGTATCGGGTGCGCAATTTCAAATTCAGTTTTCTTCTTTTTTCATTTGACGATAGTTAAAAATATTTTTATCGTAATTAGAATTTTAAACTCAAATTAAAAATGCTAAATTGAAGCTCAAATATAATTAACTTATAAATTAATTCTAAAATACGTGAAGTACAAAATACAATTTGTAACGTTTCAACTTTAATAAATATCAATTATGTACATACAAAAATTCTAATAGGAATCTTGTTGGTTTAATAAATAAATTTTTAATTGAATAGTTTTTTTTTTAAATTTATTTTTATAATAATTTTGATAGAAATTTGAAAAGTATATTAATTTTTATATCAATACTTTGTTTTTACATATCTTACAATTATACAGAATATTTTACATTATACAATACATGGACGACATCGTTAACTATCATTGTTAATTTATTAATTTTTTTTCTAGTTCATTTACTTAATACTTCATGCATTTTTTTTATACAAACAAAAAAATGACACTCGCACTCATGATGGCGAAATGAGACGCATAGCGCGCGCACCTGCTTATCCGTCACTTCAATGCGACTTTCAATGCGTCTCACGATTGTTATCTGGGGAGGTTAGAAACGTGTGAATGTTTTTCTTTAAAAAGCGAAATAACAAGTACAACATACCATGTCGGACCGTTGTGGAGAATAAAATTCTAAATAGATTGAAGCAAAGTTAAAAAGCTTGTTTAAATTAATTGAATATGTCTAAAAAATACATATCGAGACGGAGTCTTGGTATCTATACCTAAAATAGTAGATGAGTCTGTGTAGGTTATTTTCGTTAGTAACAGTGATATTTGGCTATAAAATAGCTTAAATTGTGGAAATTAGTGGGATATATTACTTTAGGTTTAGGATATGATTGAAATTTGGTTCTTTTTATAAGAGAAACATAACCTCAACCTCACGAGTACATTTTCTGAAGTTTATGTTTTAAGCTATTGTATTGATATTATTCTAAATTATTAATTTCTTGGATAATTTTTTTAACTTGTTCTTCCAAATCCATTTTATTAACAAGTTGAGATAACAAGGAACAACGCGGGGAACCGCGTGGCCTTGCAGTTTTGAGTTCATGTACTGAGGTAGAAATATTTTTGAGGAAGTAGGTTGATGACTTGATGTTATGTTTCTCTTATAAAAAGAACCAAATTTGAATCATATTCTAAATTTAAGGAAATATCTCTCACTAATTTCCATAATTTGAACTCTTTTATAACCAAATATCACTGATACTAACAAAAATAACCTACATAGACTCATCTACTCTTTCAGGTATAGATACCAAGACTACGTTTCGGTATGTATTTCATAGACATATTTAATTACTGTAAACAAGCTTTTTAATTTTTACTTCAATCTTTTTGGAATTTTATTCTCGACATTGGTCCGACATGTTGTATTTGGTCTCGCTCCTTAGAGTCTTTGGAGAGAGACTGGTGTCAGTCCGAAACGTCGACACATGTTAATTGGATTTGAATAAAAAAATTTTTGACCGAAAAGCCGCAGTAGTTTTTATCAAATTTATAATATCGGTTGCCTAAGGTTATTTATAATTAAATAACTGCGTCATTAATTCCGGAAAATAATTAATTTGCACGCCTTATGGGGACAAAAATTGTGCAAACAAACGTACATTTTTTAAATAGATCCCAAATATCCTAAACAACAAAATATTTACTAAGAATAACTAGTAAAAATTGACTTGTATATATATATATATATATATATATATACACTGAGAAGAAAACTTATTTGAATCAAAGGAAATTTATTTGATTCGAAGAAATGGTAGAGTAGAATGTGGCTGAAGAAATATTTCTTCAGATCAAAGAAATGTTTAGTTTGGATCTAAGGAACGCAATGCTTAAGGCATAGAAATATTTACTTGACACTGTGAAATATTCGTTGAGCCAAAAAATTTGTTTTTGACTGTAATAAATAAGTATTTGATATGATAAGTGAGTTTCATAATGTAAAGAAGTATGGTGTAAGTTCCAGAAGATAATTATTTCATACAAATAAATGTAACTCGGACTTAGTTAAAGTTTTTTTGGAACATATTGTTTTTAAAAAACACGTAATAGAGTTGATAAAATATTAATTGATTCAAAGAACAATTCACTCAAATAGAAAAAGTTCTTCTATCGTTTGAAAATGTTGAGTAGTTAAAGTACAAAAATTAAGCAGGCCCATTTATTGAAAAAAAAATAATTTATTACAATCATAAGGATTATAATTTATAATAATATATTTACTTTCATTTTCGCGGAGTAGAAAAAATAATTTCAAGCAAGACCAACTGACCAATGCTTAGGAAGACCGATAAACATCAATCACCACATTTTTTCAGATTACATCTATGGTGAACATTTATGGCTAACTTAAAGACTGGAGAATCCATTTCTATTGTGGGACCATAAACTTTGCGCACCTGGCGGCAATGTTCTGAATTACTCGGTACAAATAAAGAATTTTACCAAAATATTTTCTTAAACGAATGGCGTATGAAGTTATTTCAAGAATATATTTCTTCACTTGAAAGAAATATTTTTTGGGCATAAATCGCTTCACTCTATTTATTAAAAGAAACATATCTTCCAAGTAAATAAATTATTAATTAAGTGAAAAAATTACTTTATTCTACTAATCACATGTTCTATTAGAACAACAGTATCAATCCCCTGATATGGAAGAAATATCGCTTTCACTTAATTAATATTGCTTTCATTTATCTCAATATTTCTTTGATTCAAAGAAACCAAAATATTTGTTTCACGCATCGATGAATTACTTATTTCAAATAGAATGTTTTTTAATTCAAAGGCACAAAATCATTGAACTGAAGAAATATTCCTTTGGATGCGAAAGCGAGATTCAAGGAAACTAGGTTCTTAGTTTTAAAGATATCAATTCCTTGAGTTAATTATCTCATATTCTGAGACTAAGAAATATTTCTTTATTTCAAAGAAATGGCGCCCAAAGAAATTATTTCTTTGAATCAATGCATGAGTTTCTTGCTTTTAAACAATGTTTAGTACAATTAAGTAAACGGTTTTTTTGGCTTAAATAAATGGAATCAAAGAAATGCGTTTCTTTGGATCCAAAAAAATTTTTTTTCAGTGTATATACATATATATAGTTAAAAGTTTGTCATAAGGACAACCGCAGGATTTCGCCGGGAGCGGGTGCTAATCTGAAAAATTGCACCCGCTCCCAGCGAAATCGCGGTAAAATTTCAGCTGTAACCACGTCTCACGACCGTGAGATAGGTGGTTACAGTCTGCGACGAACTCAATACGATGGTCCGGAAAAAGTCTCGTGCACCCTGAGGACACGGAGCGACCCAAGGACGACCGCCTTCTGCATTTTCCCCGCAAGTGTCTCAGCATTTTTTTGACACGCAGGGATGCTTTTCAGGCTATTAACCAGTGAAACCTTGGCACTTCCAAGAGCGCCGATGATCAAGACGATTAGCTTAACAGAATATTCCGGGTATAACCGTCGCAACTCCCTTATAAGGTCTTTATACCTCTCTTTCTTTTCTTTCTCCTTGGCTGTGACGTTTTTGTCAGCTGGTGCCGAAAATTCGATAACGAACATGGTTCGTTTCTCGAAGTCAACGAGAACTATGTCAGGCCTCGAGTGCGCAACAGAAACAATTGTCGAGAATATGAAGTTCCAGTATATGCGGCACTTCTCATTTTCGACAATTGACTCTATTTCTCTAGGAGCGTTTAGCGGAGAGGTATTTGGGCTAATGCCATAAGAGTGACAGAGATGGTAATAAAGCACTCTTAGTGCCGCATTGTGCCTTTGGATGTAGGTCGTTCCCGCATGAGTTGGACAACTAGATAGTATGTGTCCTAGATGCTCGGGGTGTGCATGACACGCTCTGCAACTATCATCGGGAATGTCTTGGCTCAAAATGTGGCGACGGTATGCTAGAGTGGAAATGACACCGTCTTGACATGCCAAAATGAAGCCCTCCGTGCCCGACTTCAATCCGGGTGATCTAAGGAAAGCAAACGTTAGCTCATACGACATCGACTGATCTTCCACATTTCTGTGGAAGATGCCGTGCATCCTCTTGTCGAGGAGCTGTTCGTGGAAGTCTTTCTCCTGTGCTTTCTTAATCCGGGCCTTCAGGAGTGAGTATTCAAGATGGATAAGATTTGATGCATTTTGCTCACCCCTAGTATTGAAGTCAAGGCCGAGTGTTTCAGCAGCCTCCTCCGCTGCTTTGTACAGAAACGCCCCTTTTCCCACTTCTTCGTGTTTCCTGACCATTTTAAGAAGAGGGTCTTGTCCATTTGCAACTATATGTGCTGTACCCAGAATGAGTCTGTTGTTAAGAAATTCAAGATTCAGTATTCCGCGACCACCTAGGCGGCGTGAGATGTAAAGTCGCGGAACAGAAGACTTCAGGTGCATGCTCTTGTTCATGTGCAAAACCTTTCGCGTCCCGATATCAAGGGATCTGAGCTCGTCCTTCGTCCATGGAACCACTCCAAATGAGTAGAGTACTACCGGGACGGCAAGCATGTTCGTTGCAGATACTTTGTTTCACGCCGACAGTTCGGAAGACCAAATCTGCCGGATGAGACGTTTCTATCTGCATCGGAGAGTATCCTTTATAGATGTCGCGTCCTGAATGCGGCTCTGTGGCACGCCCAGGTATGTATAGGTCTCTCCAGCGCAAAGGTGTTGTATAGCGCTTCTGTCAACGAGCTCAGGATCTTCGGGGATGCCATTAAGTTTTCCTTTCTTCAAATTAACCTTGGCGCATTTCTCTAACCCGAATTCCATTCCAATCTCTTGAGTGTACTCTTTGACAATTTTCAGAGCTAGATGTAGTTTCTCTTGATTCCTAGCATAGATCTTAAGATCATCCATGTAAAATACATGAGTGACCTTATGCTTTCGGTTTCCAGGTTTTCCGCAGAGATACCCTTCGGAATGGCGAAGTGCGAGAGATAGTGGCAATAATGTGAGGCAAAAGAGGAGAGGGCTCATGGTGTCGCCCTGAAATACACCTCTCTGAAAGGTGATACTGTTAGTGATCACACGATGTTTTCCAGATGAGATAGTAAATCTGGTTTTCCAAAGCGGCATTAATGTCTCTATGCACCTCACGATGTGTGGATGAACCTTTAGGCTTTCCAACAGACAGATGATAAGTCTATGGGAGGTTGAATCGAAAGCTTTCCGGTAATCAATCCAGGCCATCGATAGAAATCGCTGATAGTATGCTGCGTCTTTACAGACACATCTATCGATGAGCAAGTTCTCCCGACATCCCGCTACGCCTTTCTTTGAGCCACGTTGTTCATACATCTCTCGCCATACAGGTCCAATTGTCCGAACAATCCTATCATTTAGGATAGCTGTGAAGATCTTATACAGTGTGTTCAGACAAGTTATTGGCCTGTAATTCTTAGGGTCAGCTAAGTTGCCCGTCTTCGGCAGGAGCACTGTGCGCCCTTCCACCAACCACCCCGGAATAGGCTCTTCCGACTTTAGATATGAGGTAAAAATTCGGGCCAGATGCTGGTGGGTTGAAGGAAACTTCTTCCACCAGAAGGTCTTGATGCCATCTGATCCCGGAGCGGAATAGTTCTTCATGCCTCTTAATACGTTTTTCACCTCCTCGGTAGTGATAGGTGGGCATTCCTCCTCAGCTGTGATGAGGGCATTGCACAGCTCCTTGAAGCTGTTTATGTTCTTTGAGCCTTCTTTAAGTGGATGTTGGACTTCGTAGACTTCTCTCCAAAATGCTTCGACCTCCTCTGGTTTGGGCGGATGGTTGACAGTAACTGGAGGGTCTTGGAAGAGTCGAGATGGGTCAGACGAAAACTGTTGATTTTCTCTGACCCACCTCTCTCTCCGCTCTATACTTCTCCTAGCGTCAGATAGTACTCGTATTCTGTCAACAATATGCTGCCTGATGGTCAGTAGCTTTGACTTGTTGATTGTGTGATGACGGATCCGCAGTTCGCGCGTGAACTGTCGAACCTTGGCAGTGAAAGTCCTGCCAGATGTTATGTAGTCAATCACACACTGAATGCGGGACGCGTACTGTCTTGCCCAGCCTATCTTTGTGCTAAGTTGATGCATTCGTCTTTTGGTCTTATGATCAACCGTTGGTTTTGTTTTACGGTTTGCATCTGCCAAAGTTCTCGCTGCATTGTACACACTACAATTGATAGTCCAGAGGTCGGATTCTTCGGAAAAGTCTCCACGAAGCTCATCATCCAGTTTAGTCAGATCTTTGGGCTTGGGAGAAACCTGAATGTTGATGTTTCTCCGGGTCTTGAAGCATCGTTCTCCCTCTATTGGATGCCTGTTCGAGGCTGGTCTCAGTGTCGCCTCTCTTTCTCTGTTGCCGGCTTGTTCTGGCTGCGGTTGTGTAGGCGCTCCGCTTATATAACCCCTTTTCCGGAGGTCCTCGGCACGGTTTCGCAGCCGTTTTTGCGAAAAATCCGAGAGCTCTGGGTGTTTCTCGCACCACAGAGCATGCAGTCGCGCCATGTAACCTTTTCGTTCAGGGGCCATACTGGTATCATAGCACTCCAGCAGGTCGTCCCTGAGTCGATCCGTCCACTCAAAAGTAACGAGATTTCGCCGGTCAATCGCATTGACTCCGTCTTGATTGGCTCCCCCAACTCTAGGGTAGTCGGCATTGTTGTCCGACCCATTGTCGGGAGCCCTGCGCGTTCGATTGTTTTGAACCGCACTTCCTACAACTATGTTTGGTGTTGTCATTGTTGTTCCCACGAGCAGCTAGGGAAAAGGGTTAGTCCATCCTTGTAGAGCCCCGCGTGCAAGGATAAGGCTGATACTCTGAGAGGTCGCCCGGTATCCCAGAGTCACCGTTTGAGACACCACACCCAGGTGCCATTCAGCTTTCGGCACGGTTGTTACGCCTCCGCTTGGGGGTTATTCCTTCGGGACCATCCCTGGACAATTGTCCGCGACTGCTTATTAATTATTGTAACCATATTCAGCAGAAACCCTTGGTACAGGGACCCTCTATCCGCAACCCGAGGACGCGTCCGGTGGCTTTGTCATAGGCCCTTCGGTTCGAATCCCAAGGAATTAAAACCGAATACCGAAATATATATATATATATATATATATATATATATATACATCTTGCAAAATAAAACGTATTTCAGAAAAAGGATTCTTCCTCTGATCTCTCTAGTAGCTCAGTGGTTAGAGCACCTCACCGGAAATCAGTTGACCTGGCGTTCGAATCCCAGCGGCGCGAAAGGAGAAGATCTTTTTTCGGAATAAATTTAATTCAACAAAATATTACACTTAAAATTCCTTAATTGTGTCATTAATTTTAGAAAATGCTAATTTTTTACGATTTGGTGGGGGGAAAAGATTATGCAAATAGAAATTGTTTAAACAATCGCAAAATATGTTTCAAAAAAATATTATTTTTCACATTCATCAACTATATCATTTATCTCGAAAAATAGTGGTGTGCAATTGATATATTCGAACCACGACGGGGTCGAATTTTTTTAGCCGAAATTCGATCAGGGCTATTTCAGATGGATTTTATTTCACAACCAATGAACAATTTCGATTTCGAGAAATCCTACTTTCACAGTGATTTAAGTCGACTGGGTTTCAGTTTGCATTGGAAATTTGACCCGAGTGACCGCACACCTATAATGTTCAATCACATATCGAAACACGTTAAAGCATCTCAAATCACCTTAAAACATATAAAAATACATCGATATACGAGATATGAAAAAATTGCACGTAAGTCCTTTTCCGAACTTTGCCCGAATTTTCAACTAAATATTCGAACAGTGGTATAACATAATATAGCAAGATGACACCATAGGCGATGCAGTATTATTAACAGTTGTTTGAGGAAAGCAGTGGTGCACCTGTGTAGCGCGGCGCAGTGCAACAAATGCATATATAGATAAATAATTGTTCAAAGTGTACTCAATCTATATTATACGTTTAAGTAGTATTGAATAATAAAAACATTAAGTACGAAGAAAAAAATAACATCGCTAAGAAGTTACTGGACTCCTTTATTGGCAAAAACTCTTATTTCTTATTTCAGTCTTAAATTGGACACTCCATTTTCAGAAGAAGATGTTGAAAAATGCGAAACGCGCAACAATTTTCTGGAAGCAAGAGAGACAATAAAATCATTAAAATGCAATTAAAATACTTCAATGATTATGCTGAACGAGATGTTGCTCTCGCAGCTACTTTCCATAAATCCCTCACGTAAAGCAAACAAGAGAATCACTAACTTTTCAAATCTTATAGGAGCACAGAAAACTCCTTCTAAAGGCAAGAAAAGAAAAACTACTACAAAGCAGCTTCAAATGGATTCAGAAAGTATGGAACCTTAACCTCTGAAGTCACATGATAGGCATGGATGAAAATTGTGCAGATTTGTAAGAAGAATACGATTACATTGGTCAATTTGATGGCAAATATTCTATGTTGTGTATTATCCATATTGTTGGTTATACACTGTTTGCTTCGCTGATCAAAGTGTCTCTCTCAGATCCACGTGTGCGCACATCAATAGGTAATCAGCACAGATGAGCATGAAGAATGAGGTGTTACTGCGTTCATTGCCTAACTTGTGTTTAGCGTTTCTTGATGTATATGTATGTAAGGAGTTTCTTTGTGTAGATGTTGGGAGTATGCAAACCTAATCAAAAGTTTTGACGAATGGCTAGCAGAAACGTAATGATGTTTTGTATCTGGCTGAGTTAAAATCTTTGGACTAATTTCGCGTATGAGAACTACCTTAAAACGTCAATCAATTAGGTATTTCAAGTTTTGACGTGATCTGGCTAGATCACGGTGGGTCTCGACTAAGCTCAACCGAAAGGTGCTTGCACCTCTCGGTTTTCTGTTGATTATACTTCGGTGATGTTTCACAATCATTTTGAGCCCAAAAAATAAAACAATTGTTCAGGCCGTTTTTGAGAAAACTTAATTTTGGATTTTTTAAAAAGATTTTAATGAACATATTTTCATGAAAATAAGCTAAAAAGGAAATAGTGTTGCCCTACAACATTTAGATTAGCATACAAAAGAAGGTTATAGCTGCTGAACATCTTGCGACTACTGAAGCCGTACAATAATTCTGAAAACTGGTAGAAAACATGGGAAAACATGAGTTTTTTGGAGAAAAAAAATTTTCCAGTCCGTCTGAAGTACCAAATACCTCTACAAGAATTAAAGTACATCAAATCTGCTGCAAAAATGAAATATAAATTACCGTTCTATCTCTAAATGTTTCGGAGGTATAGCCTACGAAAGTCGTTATTTAGTGAATAATTTTTTTTTAATTAACAATTTTAGGTTTTGAGCAATAACTTCATTCCTATGCATGGCTGGTGAAATTTGCCAGTACGTGAATGAACGTAGACTCAATTTAGAATAAATCTAACAAAAAGTTCTATAGCACTAATAGGACCGAAGTTATGGCCTTCTAAAAATGACCCTTTTTCATTAAATTTTGTTAAACATATATTTTTTTTAATTTCCACCTTCTGGAGATCGAAACATGGAAAAATACTCTTATAATATTTTGTCTCTTGTATTTGAAGGAAATGATAATCAAAATAACTTAATTTTTATCTAAAAGCTTCTACTAGTTGAGATTATGAAGATGATTAACTTTTAAAATGAGTGGAGGCTATTGTATTCACAAAATGCATGTTGTAGCCTAATGATGATTCTCAGCGACTTCATATTTTGTCCAAACTACTTCAGGCGCAGATCCAGAGAAGGGCTTTGGGGGAGGGGGCATCCAATAATTACCCTTTTTCCTCCACTCTCAGGGGGCAGGTTAATAATAATTTTAAAGGTACTTCTTCGCTTTGAATTTTTATTATAAATTATATAAATATATTAATCATGAATGCTATAAACATAATTAACAAATTTTTATATAGAAACCATGTTTTTACATTTACAAGCTGCGTCTTGTATGTCATGGTCTAATCATTAATCAACAAGTATAAAAAATTCATAAAATTTTTGAAGTCAAGCACAAACTATAAAAAGATTATTATTATATTATTTTATAAATAAATATTGTATAATAAAACATTCTCTTAAAAATATATTTTTTACTAAAAAATCAATTGAAATTTTCCCAGGAACCTTAAAAAATTTGTTTTTATTATCTTGAAACCTTTCAAAATCCTTAAAAAGCTACATAATTTTATTTCAAAATCTTCCAGATTATTATTTTTAGTTTTGGAAATCTTTTAAAATGTTCTCTTGAAATTATTTTTTCAAAATAAAAAATCATTTTCAATTTTTCAAGGAATCTTAATAAATTTTTTTATTATTTTGAAACCTTTCAAAATTCTTAAAAGCTTCCAAATTTTATTTAAAATCTTCTAGGTATCTCATCAAATTACTCGAATTTTTTCCAAATGAATACATTTTTATATGTTATTCACACATCAACATTCAACATTTTCACTTACGAATAAACATTTTTTTAATTTAAAAAATTAACATTGTAACGTTCAAAGTTTAAGTTTAGCGCTCTGAAATTTTAACAATTCAAGGCTTTCTGTTTCAAACAATTCAGTCTTAAATTGTTTAGTTTAGAATATTTCATTTATAATTGTTCATTTCATTTATAATTGTTCATTATTAATAAACATTTAAACATTGTTGACTATTGCAAAATTGTTCTTTTTCTTGATTGAAAATCTTCAAATTGAATTCGTTAAAAATGGTATATTTTAAACTGAAACAACAGATAGTTTATAAAGTTTCCATGAGAAGTTTAGATTTGATTAACTACTAAGGTTTTCGAATTGAAATAGTTCAATTTTTAACGTCAAAATCAGTAAATTTTTTAATTTTAACAGATTCATAATCGCCCTAAAAAATCATTTAAATTATTTTTCAATCTTGAATACACGAACTACAGTTGAAGTTTAAAAATCATTAATTAATTTATATTTACAGTTGGTCAACTTAAAATGTTTTTTGTCAAAAAATTTCAATTTTCTTGGTGTCAGCTTGAACTTTTGGTCACATAAAGGCAAGTATTCTCTTTTTATAAGAAAGCTAAGAATGAAGGAACTTGAAAAAATTTATCTTTCGTTCTATTTCAGAAATAAAAACATTGAATTCTAATATTATTCTTGAATTATTTTTCGAAAAACATCAGATGAATGTTTATTTAATTACGCACGTATTTACTTAAATATGAGGTAATCGGATGTATATTTGATATAAAGCATACCTTCCACTAAAATTCAGTACTAAAATTACTAAAAAACTAAGGTCGCATAAAAATAGCCAGAATGCAGAAATAAAGGACATACCATTACTGATGTTTTCTGTGATCCTTATATTTCATAAAGAATATTTTAAGTTTTCATAACTTAGCTATTGTGACCAAAAAAATCGTAAAAGTCTAACTCGCAAAACGTAAACACATTACGCGCGCGTAGCCTGCGCCCCTGGTTGGGACTACGCGCGACTATGTTTGAAATTTGAATGTCTGCAAATTTTGTTCAAATGATTCTCATAGAAATAATATTGATACACGTAATGATCCTAACGTTAGTAATACGAGTAGTTAAAATGACTGAAGATTATGTTCATGAATAAAATAAAGATAATATTATTACTCATGATAATGGCAATACATAACAATTTTGTTTGTTAAAGTCAATCCAGCATTTCTACATTTACATCACAAATAGGAATCGTCAAATTCACTATGCATATCAATTTTCATATATACATTTACATCATTCATAGAATACATTTGAATAATTTATTCAATTTCATTGAGAATATTGTAAGTTTTTCATCATCGGACATTCGTCTGGCGACCGATTAGCAAGTGTCGGAACTCACACAATGAGTTTCACTAATGCTTGTGCTCGTGAACTTAACGGAGATGTTAATAATAATTGCCACAACAACATCTACCACGAGACAAATATAGAAGAGCAGCAGAAGCTAATGGAAATGCATACAACGCCAATCATAGTGAACGAGAATCAGAGAATGCTGAGTCAAGCCGAACTTATTTTGGGTCTGAGCAACAAAAAATATAATGATCAGGATCGAGAAAAAATAGAGAAAAAATGGCCGAATTGATAGCTCTCATGAATGATAATAGAGCAAAAATAAATTTGAAACCTGTTGAAAGTGTTAACTCTCGACAGAAAGTTGAACCACAAATCCGCCTCTATTCCACTAAGAAGAAGAAAAGTTGTTGCGACACTACTATTTCAAAACCTTCAGTGAACGAAGTTAATGCTATCATATCTGGGCTTGATAATGACAATAGTGAGAGCATTAATATATATAGTACATTCGACCATTTCTGTCAATGATGTAAATTACATTTAATTTACCTAAACTTCTTCTGAATGTAGATGTGTAGATATGTGGCTTGAGAGGATAATTGATATACATAGTTCAATCGACGATTTCCATGTATGTTGAATTGCTTTTAACAAATGAATTTGTTATGTATTGCTATCATCATTAGTAATCATATTATCAGTATTAATATGAATAACGATTAATATGTATAGTAAATTCGACGATTCCTATGTGTAATGTATATGTAGAAATTTTGGATTGATTTTAACAAATAAAATTGTTATGTATTGCCATTATCATGAGTAATAATATTATCTTGATTTTATTCTTGAACATAATCTTCAGTCATATCAACTACTCGTATTACTAATATTAGGATCATGACGTGTATTAATATTATTTCTATGAGAATTCTTTGAACAAAATTTGCAGGCATTCAAATTTCAAATATAGTCGCGCGCAGTCACCTACCAGAAGCGCAGGCTGCGCGCGATTCGGGAGCCAAAATGCATCTACATTCAGAAGAAGTTTAGGTACATTAAATGTGATTTACATCATTGATAGGAATGGTCGATTGTACTATGTATATAAATGCTCTCACTATTATCATTATCAAGCCCACATATGATAGCATTAACTTCGTTCACTGAAGGTTTTGGAGTAGTAGTGTCGCGACAACTTTTCTTCTTGTTATTGGAATAGAGGCGGATTTGTGGTTCAACTTTCTGTTGAGAGTTAACACTTTCAACAGGTTTCAAATTTATTTTTGCTCCATTATCATTCATGAGAACTATCAATTCGGCCATTTTTTCTCTATTTTTTCTCGATCCTGATCATTATATTTTTTGTTGCTCAGACCCAAAATAAGTTCGGCTTGACTCAGCATTCTCTGATTCTCGTTGACTATGATTGGTGTTGTATGCATTTACATTAGCTTCTGCTGCTCTTCTATATTTGTCTCGTGGTGAATGTTGTTGTGGCAATTATTATTAACATCTCCGTTAAATTCACGAGCACAAGCATTAGTGAAACTCATTGTATGAGTTTCGACTCTTCCTAATTAGTCGCCAGACGACTGTCCGATGATGAAAAACTTACAATATTCTCAATGAAAATGAATAGATTATTCAACTGTATCCTATGAATGATGTAAATGTACATACGAAAATCAATATGCATAGTGAATTGGACGATTCCTACGTGCGATGTAAATGTAGAAATGTTGGATGTTTTTTAACAAATAAAATTGTTATGTATTGCCATTATCATGAGTAATAATAGGGGACATATCATCTCACATGCGGCAAGTCTCTCTGCGGCATGTCACAACTGCGGCAGCTCTATCTAGCGGCTTCTCTCCCGCGCGGCATTTTTCACAGTAAAATTGACATTTTTGCGGCATCTCTCATCGCACCCCTGTGACTGGCCGAAGAAATAATGTTGGTCAAACCCCTATCCCTTTTCCAACGTCTCGGGGGGGGGGGGGGAAGGCACCCCAGGAATAATATTGGTCGAATCCCTTTCCACTGGTGAGAGATGCCGCTAGGTAGAGATGCCGCAGGTGTGACTTTCCGCAGAGAGTCTTGCCGCATGTGAGATGATATGGACCCGTAATAATATTATCTTGATTTTATTCTTGAACATAATCTTCAGTCATTTTAACTACTCGTATTACTAACATTAGGATCATTACGTGTATTAATATTATTTCTATGAGAATCATTTAAACAAAATTTGCAGGCATTGAAATTTCAAACATAATCGCGCGAAGTCACCTACCAGAGACGCAGGCTGCGCGCACTTCGGGAGCAAAAATAGGATTTTGGCGTGAACGGTTCGTCCTTGCTCACCTTAAATGGTTATTCACAATAAAATTATGTCTCTTGCATCCATGAGAGAATTCGAGACCCTGATTGGCTGCCAGAATTACATAGTTAGGAATCTACATTGGCAGTCACGCTCTCTTTCCGCATGTGGATACGACGGAAGAGTGCCAGTATTGAGAATACATTGTAACATTGATATACGCTACCAGAGTATCTTTAGGTAACTACACGATATAAAATGGGTGCTGAATTTGACAAGTAGACGCTGAGAATTGATGTCTTTTCTAGAACTGTATTCAAGGAGGAAATCCGCTTTCCAGTATCGTATATAATAAACTTCAATTATCTTATTTGAAAAGTTCAAGTTTGGGGTTGGGGGGGGGGGGCAAGAATCCTAAACCTTTTTGAGTTTATTTGCAGAAGTCCAGTACGTAAGAGAAGACTGCATGTACTTTGGGAGGGACAGCGATATTTCAATCTAAATAAGTCTTCTTTAAACTATGCATTTTTTTCTTCAAAACAAGGATCAAGATGCTTTCACGTATTTGATGTTGTTTAAAGTTTGCACTTGTAGAAAAAATAATTTTGCCAGCTCAGGAATGTTCAGAGAAGAATCGTGAGAGAGAGTTAGTTAAAATTATAAGTTTGGAATGGAAGCTTCTAATGTGTTCCCTAAGGGTTTACATTTTTCTTGTATCTCTTCCCTATTTCGGTACACATCCCCCACATACTTACTTGGTGGCGGGAGGGGGGCCTACAGTTTAAGGGGGGTTCCGAACCACCAAGAGCAACAGCTTTAGGTACTTAGAGAACCATTTCTCTAGAGGTACTGGTCCCACGACTCTCCGGAGATGAACAACTCCCTTGCTAGGCTAGTGTTCGCCGCATGGGCCGCCGAGGATCTTCCAGAGTGCGAGGTGGGAATCGAACCCGCAAGCCGACGGAGTGGGTCCAAAGCCTACGCCTTAACCCCCACGACCATCATCCCACTCTTTAAAATTATAAGTTTTATTCAATTTTCAAAAACTTGGCAGACTAAGACCTTTTCGATCACCACACAGATCACTCATTCGTTTTTGTAGACATTTTTATAAAATCTTAAAGTTCAATGTCCTTTTAGAGTTAATCACATTTCTGATCCAAAAGAATCGGAAAACGATCTTTCGCGATTCACTGCTGCTCGCACACTGCCTCTCTTGAAAAATAAGGCGCTTATCAACACCTACACGCACTCGAAACATTACAACGTTAAACGCATGTACTCTATTCGACCTACAGTACGTAGTAAGCACGGGGGTGAGCACAATGTAAATATGAGGGAAGCAAACTACGCTTATCGTTCGGCGACAGTGAAAATAGTTGCTCAATTATTACAGCAGTTTTGCATGGAAACCTTGTAAACTTTTAGGGGCAAATTCAAATTGCTTAATATTTTTTATATTTCTTTGCTAATCAAAATAATGAACTAACAGGACATTTTTTTAAATAAATACATAATTTATTGAAAAATTATTTGTGACATTTTTTGATTTTCTTTTGAAATTTCACTTTATGAAAAGAGGTCAAAAATAATGTTTTATTTCATTAATTTGATATGAAAATAAGTTAAGTGTTCGAAAAAAATTTTAATTGCAGTAAATTTCCTTTAATTTTAAGGTCCTTGAAACGTACCCGACCAATTATTTTAAGGCTGGAGGGGCCCCCACCTCTACCGCGATTAGTCAGTTTATTTTTATCAACGACGTTCATTGGCTGCCCCGGCCTTGTATCGCTGCGCTTGCGCTAAGCAACTTTTTCAATTGCGCATGTGCCGAAAACCGTGGTCGATTTGAAATCAATAAATACTATCAATATTAATACAGACAAATACACCCAAAAATTCCTAGAACTGCTGGCCCACGCAGTTTCTCTGCTCAAGGGGCGAGAGACGCTTGCGACTCCCGCCTCGGAAGGCCTGAGTGCGCGAATACCCTTTCCAGTATATTGCGCAATATTATGTGTTCCAATTGGAAACGGTTTAGACGGTCCCGATTTGCGCAGTTGAAAAAGTTGTGGTCGGTTAGCAGCATGTCAGTGGTTTTCAAGTTCCTTTCAAGTGTTTTTGCTGACGTACGACAATTTGCCAACTAAAACTCAATATAATGGATCAAAAAACGACTAAAATATTTTGCGGAATAGTCAGTTTTCCAGCATGGCTTCGCGGCATTCGCGGTATTCCCATGACGTCGTGAAAAGATACTCAATTCTAGGCTTCCCGCTCTTCGGGCACCTTTTTTTAGCGTGACCGTACAGGGACCGTGGTGGGAGATGACGAAACTGCGCAACTTAAAATAAGTGCGTGTAGGGGAGTTAAACTAAGTGAACTTTAAAATAAGCGATCTTTAAAATAAACGGAAGTTTACTGTAATACATAAATACACGTAACTAAAAATATTGCTATTGTAAATAGTCTAAAACTATTGTAATACAAGTATTTCAAAGAAAAATAAATTTTAAATTCTGAAATAATTTATTATGGATCTTAAAACGTGACAAAACATATAAATATTAAATATTTTTTCATGTAGCAATATAAACCAAGTACTTGAAAAAAAATATATTGAAGAAGTTGATTGAAATATCCTTTTTCAAGCTTGAAAATAAATCTATTTATAAAAAGCTCTGGTAGATATATTGAAGCTTACTGTAGAAACAAATCTTCGAAGTTAAAATTATTTACTTAAAATAGATATTTGAACTTTTGTGTTTGCATTTTTGTTGTAGGGGAAAACTGCAATTAAAATTATTGAAGAAAATAGTCAGGGACTATGGAAAAGAAATATAGGAATAATTTTAATTTAAATATCGTAAACATTCAAATAAAAATAATTCGGTGGTGGTTCCAGAAAACATTTGTTTATAAGAATAACTGTATAATTTCATACAAACTGTAAACCCAAAATCATCAAAAAACAAAGCCAAACAGAGTTTACAGAATTTATCCTTACAAGAATGAAATTAGCTACTGGTCCTTTGAATTGAATAAAGAATTGCATTTTCTCCTACGACGAATGCTGTAAGAAAATAATCAAAATGACATTAGTCAAATAAACTATGTTAAATATTCTAAAGTATCCTTAAGTTTTATGAGTTTTGAAGACTGAATGTACGTATAGTATTGATAATAATTAATTAATTTTTGATTCAATAAAGGATGTAGAGGGGTAAGCATGGGTGAACTGCCCTCGCTTGTTTTTGATTCATATTTTAGGGGTAAGTTCCTACCATCATATGTCCTATTTACCCCAAGTGCCAGCTTGAACAAAATTTCTTACAAAAGTTATGAACAAATTTTGAAAAATCAAAAAATTTTACTTTTTTTAAAATTGTCTCAACCGATTTTGAGAGCTTAAATATATTTTATATGGGGTATTATGGCAACTATACAAAAAATAGTATGAAATCCCTTCTACTAGAAGGGGTTCAAAAAATTATTGTAATTTCGTAACAATTTTTTTGTAATGACTGTTCGGTGGCTACACCGTCATTTTTTCTTTAATATACTCATGTCATATACTTCATTTTTAGCTTATAAATCTTTAAAGTAAGTATGATTTGGAAAATCTACCTTACTCTAATATGCTATACTCTTAATCTGCGTCAATGTCTTCCTCTATCACGAAATTCATATTATTTTGTGTAAACAATTTAGTGAGAATTTCAGCAGGCCTTACGATTTACAAAAAGTACCCCGCGTGTCATAAGTAATAAATAATGGCTGCTATATGGGAACAGCAGCCGACTGTTCTTCGACCATTGGCACATTCATAAGATCTTTTAATACCTGCAATTCTCACACTGTTTGGTCTGTAGTCAATGAAACATCTATACAATTTTTGATTAATGTGTCTTGACTGTACCTGGACCTTTAGAATATTTGCCTGCTCTTTCACATTTTGCAAATTGATACACCAATTCTCATTTATCATTTTGGCCAAGTACGAGCTTACCCTTCAACGCTGGCATCAGTGCGGTAAAGCCCTTGGACTCCAGTAGGTATTTCGCATCTCGAAAACCATTGGTTTGGCTTGCATAAGGGAACCTTTTTTTGGTCCGAGTAAGATTTTCGCTGGTACTCATTATTACTGTTTTTCTGATGGCGAGAATAATACGCTATACACACCTAATCTTCATCACTGTCTTCCTCTATTACAGGATTCATATTGTTTTGTGTAAACAGTATACTGAGAATTTAAGTAGGTCTCATGATTTGCGACAAGTAGCTCGCATTGAAAGATTTCGCAATTGGGTGACTTTGTGCTATAAGTTGATATTCGAATTTAGATGGTGTGATCCATTTGAATGGGAGTTAAAAACCCTCAGTCGGTGACCGTCTGTACGGCGAATTTGGATTCATGTAAGCATAGCATGGCCATGAACCTCAATGTGGCGTGCACTTACGATATTTGTTGCGAGAAACTTTGAATTTGCTCAGTGTATCGAGATGCATCATAAGTATTTTGGAATTTAGAGTTTCTGTCCCATTTGAGTGTGTGTCATGGCTGACATAAAAAAGTATTTACGATGCAGAGAGTCGGAACCCCAGCATCGGCGGCTGGTCAGGGTGGGGAACCGGGCCCACAGACGTCATCATCCAGCGACCGTACCTCATTAGCAGTGGGTAATAACATAACTTCATGGAAAAGTTCTATGAATCAAAGACGCGTTGCTTGCAGCAAGTTTACTAAGAGTGTATATAAGCGTAAAAAAATAGTAGAGTCTGCAGATGAAGCAAATGCTTTTTCTCTTTGCTTTGGAAAAAGTATCGCCCTCAATGATGTTCTATGTTGGTCTTGTCGCTGTATTGCTTATAAAAGCAGAAAACTGAATGATGGTAATCGATTTCCTAATAATGAAGGAACCGTTTCTGAGAGCGACGATTCTTCGCAGTCAAGTGGCAAAGATACAGAATTCAAAGCAGGCATTACAAATTCTAAATTAGGCGAAGATTTCGAGCATATTTGCATTCAAGTTCAAAGGACCGCCATGTACAAACATTGTTGTGTTTGTTATAAGGCACAAGATTTAACAGTAGTTCTAAAACCGGCGGGCGTAAAATCCTATGATAAAAAAAGGATTTATATTCCGGAAGGTAACCGTTGTTGTCGAGCAGATTTAATAAAAGGTCGGTTCTTTGGCGAAGAATTAAGTTGTTTCAGTGAAAGATTCAGAGCTATCAGAATTACTTGAAAGTTTGAGTAATAAATGTGACATATTGATTCTTGACAAAGTTGGCGACTTTCTCTATCTGAAGAAAAAATACATTTTTTCACAGGTTTGACATGGGAAAATATTATCGAATTGCGCGAAATGAGAACGACAATGCGAAACACTCAGACCCACGATGTAACACAAGCTCTTGTGGCGTTTCTATTAAAACTAAGAACAGGAAACTCCAACAAAATAGTTGCTGTAATTTTGCGACTAGAACGAGAGCATCTTGTTTCAGACTATTCCACGTCTATCATGAACTCTTTTGAAAAAGATGTTTTACGCTTACGATTTGGATTCAGTGCTATCTCTAGACGTGACCTAATATATTTTCACACTACAGATGTCTCTAAAATGTTATTCAATTCTGATAATAAGCTAATGTTAATTTGTGACGGTGCATATGCTCGCCATCAAAAAGGCAGTAATAATGAGTACCAGCGAAAATCTTACTCGGGCCAACAAAAAGTTCCCTTATGCAAGCCTTTTACTATCTGTAAGACAACCTGACGAGTACCAGACATGGCAGGACCATTTCATGCAAACCTGAGCGACGCTGAAATTATAAAAAATCTGATTGAAGATCTGAATGGTTTGTGTCATTTATTGAATGAAGGCGACAAATTCGTCCTTAATCGTGGGTTTCTCGATGCGAAAGACGTACTGGAGTCTAAGGGCTTTACTGTACTGATGTCAGCGTTAAAGGTTATTCGAAAGCAGTTGACATTTAAAGAATAAAATCAGTTCCGTTTCGTCACAAAAATTCGGTGGGCAGTGAAGTCTGTCCATGGAATAATTAAACAATAATATCGATTACTAGACCATGTAATTTGATAACAAACTACTTCCGAAGGTTGGCTTGTATTTTAAATTTGCATCATTTCTGCACAATCAATTTGAAGAGGCGTTACAATCATATGCACAGCTTTTAGAAGAAATAATCACGAGAGTGAAACATCAGTTTGATGTTAAAAACACTTTAGCTAACGAAGCTGAGGAGAACTGCTTGTGTCGTAAAAAGCTTATGTTTCAAAGTGTCTCATCCAATAACATTCCTATCAACTCTTACAGACAGGGTTGTACTTGGCCGAAATGATGAATGAGAATTGGTCTATCAATTTGCAATTTGTGAAATAGCAGGTAAATATTCTAAAGATCCAGGTACAGTCAAGACACATTAATCGGAAATTATATAAATGTTTTATTGATTACAGACCAAACAGTGTCAGTATTGCAGGTATTAAAAGATGTGCTTGCAAATGTTCCAATGGTCGAAGAATAGTCGGCTGCTGTTCTCATGTAGCAGCCATTATTTACTACTTATCACACGCGAGGTACTTGTAGAAAATCGTAAGATCTGCTGAAATTCTCAGTAAATTGTTCACACAACACAGTATGAATCCCGTGATAGAGGAAGACAGTGATGAAGATGAAGTGTGCAGCATATTAGAGTAACGTGTATTGTTCAAATGATACTTACATGTTTGATCCACAAGCTAAAAATGAAATTAGCCCCCCATTCTCATGGAATTACATGCATATTAGTAATATATTTTTTATTTTTTGTTTGTTATGAAGTGATCTTCGAATCTTATCAAACAAAAAAATATGTTGTTACCTAGGACATGAGTATATTCCAGAAAAAAATAGCGGTGTACTGCTAAAAGTTCATTGTAAAAAAATGGTTACAAAATTACAATAATTTTTTTAGCCCCTTCTCGTCAAACGAATTGATTGTTAATTTTTTTATAGTTACCATAATACCCTTTTCAACATATATTTAAGCCATCAACATCGGTTGAGCCAATTTTGAGAAATTCGAATTTTTTTCAAGTTGGCACTTGGGGTAAATTAGTCATATAATGGTAAGAACTTACTCCTAAAATATGAACCAAAATCAAGCGAGGGCAGTTCACTCTTGCTTACCCGGGTACGGCCTTTCTTCATTTACTTTTTGTGGCCCGTGGAAAGTTGTAAAGAACTTCTTTATACTATATACTTAAGATATCACAGCATTAGTAACAATTTGCAGTTACTTTGGTTGTAGTTACATTTTGAATTAGCTATAATAGCTTCGTTTAGATTTAGACCAGCTGGATAACGACGTACATCGATAACGATCGCATGGCAGACCATATCAAGTAATAACGAGCTTGCCGAATTCACGTCCATACGTCCATGTTCTGCTAGAAGTTAATTTTTAATAAAAAATATTTACAAATACTTCAAGGTCTTGTCTAAATAGTTTTTAAAAAACTGCCTGCGAAATACATTTTTTTACAGGGATTTAGTGATAACTTAACTAATATTTTTTAAGGTAAAAAAATGGAAATGATAGTTAAGTATATTTTTGTTCCCTTAAAAGATTCTTAACAATATTCTATTACTGAGAGTTTTATTGAAATATATAAGTCTTACACAAGTTACAGTTTTACAAAACAAATTGTTAATAAACTTTTTCTATAATCATTTGCGAGAATATTTTTAATAAAACTCCTACAAATAGAATTGTATAATATCTTTTTAGAGACAAAATAAGTCATGAATGTTAAGGATTGAATCAAAATTACAACTGTTACCTGAAGCGAAAGAAAAAAGACGAAACTCCAAATAATTAATTTAAAATTAACAATTATATGTATATTCAACTATTTTTCAAAAAAAACAAACTATATTCTCTTTCAAATTTTCTTATATTAAACAATGTGACTATTTCCCTAAATTTTATCAATCATTTTAAAAATCTTTAAAACACACAAGCAATGAAGGCATTGCGTTTTCCAAGAGCCTGCATGCGTACAAGATCTTAGAACTCTTTTAAATTGGCTAATATTGCACTGAAAAAACACTTCATTTTGAATCCTCCTGATTTTGTTACCAGGAAATTTTCAAAATGTGTTAAAATAAAATATAATTTCGAATAATGAAAAAAAGTACATTTCTTGCATGTTGAATCCTTAAAAGATATGTTCCTTGATTTTTAAAAACGTTCCCGATAGTTTTACACGGTGGTCGGGAAGCAAAAAAAAGTCTGCTTGAAACACCTAAGAAAAGTGAATGTGGCATGCTCTTTCTGGTACCTAGGAGTGCTCAAAAATCGTTGAGACAAAATCTGAACAGATCCTGTTCGCAAGAAAATCACATTTTTGTTCATACTTCTCATATGATTTGTAGAAAAATTGATTACCTTCAAAATGAGCCCTATAACTTCAAAAAATATTCAATGGTTACCGATATAGAGCGCATGTTCAATAGCCACCGAGATAGAGCGTCTCAACGTGGAGCGTTTTTGATCATTTTTCACGAAAATCGTTGAAAATCAGTTTTTCAAAAATTTCTCATGTCTTAAGTTGCTAAGAAGAAGTCGAATCAAGATATGTAGTTCTTGGAATTTACTCCAGGCTTTTATATGAATTTTATCCTTGAAAGACAGAAAAAAGCTTGACTAAAAAATCTTGCGCCTTATTTTTTTCAGGTCTCTAAACAAGCGATGCCTAGGTAACTCCATGTAGTTTTGTTTTGTTCTCAGACTCAAATTAGGACCTTTTTGGCTTAAAAATCTTGCGTCTCAAAAAGACGTTATTTCTGGACTCAAAATACGCTTAGCTCTTTTCTGTGAACGCACACAATACAAGAAATATTAACACGAGGTAGATAATATTGTCATACCGTATGCCTTGAATAGAAATAATCTACTTAACTGAGTCTATGATTTAAATGCGAATAGAATTTTTTCAGATCTTGATTCGACTTTTTTGAGCACCTTAAGACATGAGAAATGTTTGAAGAACTAATTTTCAACGATTTTCGTGAAAAATGATCAAAAAGTGTCCACGTTGAGATGCTCTATCTCGGTTGCTATTGAACATTTTCGAATGTTTAAAGGCTCATTTCAAAGGTAATTGAGTCCTCTACCAATACCAAAAATCGTATTATGGATACAATACATTTCTGAGAAGGTATCTCGGAAAAACCGATTTTTTCACTGATTGACTTCACTAATATGCGCTCTATCTCGGGAAACAATGAATATTTTTTAAAGTTATAGGGCTGATTTTGAAGGTAATTTAATTCTCTACAAATCATACGACAAAAAGTTTTGTGAGAAAATACATCCCTCTTCATACATCTCTCTCCACAAAGGCCCAATTCTTCAAACAATGTAAAGATTTCATACAGTGTGTTCCAACAAGTTATTAGCCTGTAATTCTCTGAGTTGGATAAGTTAACTTTTTTCGGTAGGATTATAGTGCATCCTAACACCAGCCATTGCGGAATCGGCGTTTCCGACTTTAAACAAGAGGTGAATATGCGGGCCAGATGTTGGTGTGTAGAAGTAAACTTCTTCCACCAGAAGTTCTTGATACCATCTGGTCCTGCAGCGGAAAAGTTCTTCGTGGCCCTGAGTGCTTTCTTTACCTCTCTGGCAGTGATTGATGGGCATTCCTCCTCAGATGTTATGAGGTCGTCGCAAAACTCCTTGAAGCGGATGATATTGTCAGTATCTTCTTTCTGCTCCAGTGTTTTCGGGATCTTGTATACCTCTCTCCAAAAAGTCTCTACCTCGTTGGGCTTGGGTGGATTTTTGACAGAACTTTCGAACCCTTTCCGTGAGCGGTCTACCAGATGTTATGTAGTCAATCACGCACTTTACACGGGACGAATTCTGTCTTGCTCATCTAATCTTCTTCTTCAGTTGATTCAAGCATCTTTTGGTCTTTTGATCTATCGTCGGTTTTATCCATTTCAGCCAGATCTTAGGGCTTAGGAGGAACGTGCATGTTAATGTTCCTCGTTGTTCTGAAATCGCGATCATCTCGCAGAGTGTGCCTGCTTTCCGCGGTTGGTCTTAATGTCGCTTCCTCATCTTCTTATATAGCTTGTTCAAGCAGCGGTTGGGGAAGCGCTGCGCGTACATATCCATTTTTCCAGAGGTAGGCACGTTGATTTCGCAATGATTGAATCGAAACGTGCTGAAGCTCTGGGTGTTTCTGGCATTACAGGGTGTGCATACGCGCCAAAAAGCCTCCATGAACAGGGATAATGGTTGCATTGTAGCAGTCCAGCAAGTCATCCTTCAGTTGACTCGTCCACTCAATGTAGCCGTTTTCCCTAAAAAGATTTTTGTTGAAAAAGAACTATATTAACTTATAGGCAAATGTCGACTTTTTAACCTGTTAAGATTTGAATTTAAATACGATACAATCTCTGTGTTACTTCTTTTGTTTGAGTTGTGTTACCTTAGTACCCAAGCTTGTATCTTTTGTGATTCTTTAAAAATATAAACGTTATAAACTGTCCTTACTTAATTATCGTGCACTTAATCTATCATTGCGTACACTTTTCTTTCTAAAAGGTTATGGGCTCAGACTGTGTCGCGAAATTATAAGTGGAAATAACGAACTTTGATTTCAGTATCACGAACTCAGGTGGCTGTGGTGAATTTGTTGGTTAGTGTCGTTTCGAGAACGCCAGCTATAGTGTATCGCAACGATGAACGCAACAGGGGTAAAATTCGAAGTGCTCAGCAAAGACAATTACGATACCTGGAAACTCCAGATGCGGGCAGTTTTAATAAAAAATGACGCGTGGGGTTACGTTTCAGGAAGTGTCGTAAAGCCTGAGGTGATAGAAGGAAATGTGCAATCACAAGAAGCTGTGGCTAGATGGGTACAAGCCGACTTGAAAGCACAGTCGGATATTGTGCTTGCAATGAATCCGTCCGAGATTAAGCAAATAAAGTCTTGTACGTCCGCGCGAGAAATTTGGTCTAGGTTGGAGGCCATATACCAGTCCAAGGGCCCAGCGCGGAAGGCCGCCCTGTTGAATCAGTTAATGTCTCTGAAAATGTTTGAAGGAGATGATGCACGAGAACATTCTCGAAGTTTCTTTGATACGGTGGACAAGTTGGCAGAGCTGGAAGTCGAAATTAATAACGATTTATTGACGGTCATGCTTTTGCGAAGTTTACCGGAAAGTTTTGAGAACTTTCGGTGTGCGATGTCATCTCGAGATGAATTACCGACTTTAGAAATACTTCGAATAAAAATCGGAGAAGAATTCGACGCGCGTAAAGATACGTGTACTAAGACAGTACAAAACGCGATGGTCGCGAAAAAGTCGGGACATAAAAATATGAAATATAGGCAAGATCGGCACGAGAATACGGAAAAGGACGATTCTAACATGAAGTGTTTTAAGTGTGGTATGATCGGACATCGGGCGAAAAACTGTAAAAAAAATAAGAAGCCTAAAGAACAGGCTGGAAACAGTGCCGAAGATGTATGTTTGCTAGCAACGCCTGAAGTGTTATTGACAGAGGAATCTTTTAAAATCGGGCATAGTGGGGAGTGTGATACCTGGTGTGTTAACAGTGGATGCACATCCCACATGTGTAATGATATTAAATCCTTTACGAAAATTCGTGAAGATAGTGCATATGGAAATTTAAATCTGGCTAGCAATGCACGCACGGACATATTCGGGAAGGGAACCGCGACAGCTTTAACGAAAATAGACGGTAATAAAAAAGTGATACAGTTCAGTGACACTTTATACGTTCCGGACTTACGAACGAATCTCGCCTCGGTCGCAAAGATTACTGATAAGGGACATGATGTTATTTTCAGTAAAACCAAGGCCGAGATAGTTGATATTTGTGGGAACGTGTTGCTCACTGCAAAGCGCGAAAAGGATTTATATCTTTTTAGTGGAGCAAGCGATGCAGAGTGTAAGCAGATTTTTCAGACGGATCTCAAAACTAGAACGCCTAAGAAAAATTCTCTGGAAGACTGGCACATCCGCATGGGACATTTAAGTATTCAATCTCTTCGTGAAGCCATAAGGACTGAACGCATTAAAGGTGTCAACGTCAATGGATTTAATGAAGATTTTGAATGCGCTGTCTGCCTACAGGGAAAGATGTTCCGACCTCCGTTTCCTAAAATATCGCAAAGAGTGACGAGTGTTGGAGAAATAATTCATTCCGATGTTTGTGGACCGATGCGTGTGGCTTCTCTTGGAAGGAAAGTCTATTTCGTCATTTTCATCGACGATTCTTCTAGGTGGTGTGAGATTAGGTTCATAAGCCAAAAGAATCAAGTAATGGATGAATTTGAAAAAGTTAGAGCTTTCATAAGCACACATCGAGGTAAAAATATTAAATACCTACAGTCCGATAATGGAAAGGAATATGTCAATAAGGATTTTGACGAATTGCTCCAGAAACACGGGATATTACGAAGACTAACAGCTCCTTATAATCCAGAACAAAATGGGGTTTCTGAACGGAAAAACAGAACATTGATGGACATGGCGAGGTGTCTTTTAATACAAGCGGGATTACCTGCAACGTTCTGGGCGGAAGCTGTTAATACAGCGAATTTCATCCGAAATAGATCACCGACAAGTAAACTCAATGGAAAGACGCCCTACGAGTCTTGGTTTGGAGAACCACCGAACGTGGCCGATTTCAAACGTTTTGGAAATGAAGTTTTCGTCATGAATAGAGCACCAAGCAAGGGCAAGCTCGATCCGAGATCAAGAATAGGTATTTTTGTTGGATATAGCTCAGAATCGAAGGCTTTTAGAGTTTGGTTACCAAACGAAAGGAAAGTCGTAATATCGAGGGACGTAAAATTCTTGGAGGAATCTCAGATTCAAACGACTAAGAACTACGAGGATTTTGACCCTAATGAAGACCTTCTTAGAAGAACGACAAGTTCATTGGACAACGTCACCGAAGTAGAGAACGAGGATCAATTTTTCGATATCGATATCTGTGGTGATCGAAATTCGGATAATCAGTTTAATGAGACCATGCAGGAGATGTCTAATAATCCTGATGAAGAATTCGACAGCGAGGATTTTCGTGGTTTTGCTCGAGATGATCAACTAGATTCTGACAATGAGGATTTTCTTGGTTTTACACAGAATGATCAACTGGATGCAGCAAGACTGGAAGACTTCTTCGAAATGTCTTTCAACGCAACTGAAATTCCTCTCAACCGAGCATTGGCCAGTCAAGATTTCGACGAATGGATGGTGGCCATGGCTGACGAGGTAAAATCAATTCTAATGAAGGATACATGGAATATGATTGACAGACCTGAATCATCCAAAGTAATTGGCAGTCGTTTTATTCTCACAAATAAATATGGTTTGGATGGTGTTTTTGAAAGAAGAAAAGCTAGAATCATAGCCAAAGGATACTCCCAGGAACATGGGAGAGATTTCCATGAGACATATGCACCAGTCGCACGTTTGAGTTCCATACGAACGACAATAGCTTATGCTACTCAAAGAAAGATGCATATTCAAAAATATGATGTAGAAACGGCGTATCTCAACGGGAACCTAGAAGAAACAGTATTTATGGAAGTTCCAAATGGATTGGAAAAAGTTCTTAAGTACATCATCTGCAAGGGAGAAAGCCTGGATGGGTTGAGTAACAAGGCTAAAATCATGTTGAACGAGCTGGAACGTGGTGACAAGGTATGCCTGATGAAGAAAGCCCTGTATGGGCTGAAACAAGCTGGACGTGCCTGGTACAGACGTCTGAATAGTGATTTACGATCCATTGGAGTGGAACCGACGAAATCTGATCCCTGTGTCTACCTAAATAACAAAAAGGGGAAGTTAATGATTATTGTCATTTACGTTGACGATATCTTTGTGATGTGCGAAGATCGTGAAGAGATTACAAAATTTTTTTGCAAGCTAAGAACATTTTTCGAGGTTAAGGATATCGGGAATCTCAAACGATGTTTGGGGATGGATTTTACCAATAGCAACGAAGGAATTCTGATAAACCAAAGGACGTATATTAAAGATGTGCTTCAGCGATTTGGAATGCAGGACTGCAACCCTGTATCAACTCCTCTAGAAGTTGGAACAAAGCTTGTTAGAAACAAATCTTGGTCTTATGCAGATGGCGAAAAACCGCCTTATCGACAACTGATTGGGTGCTTGTTGTATTTATCTGTGGCAACACGACCAGACATTGCTCACACCATAAGTCTACTGAGTCAATTCAATGATTGCTTCGACAAGACTCACTGGAACGCAGCGAAAAGAGTACTTCGATACCTAAAAGGGACGAGTGACCTTGGAATTTTCTATAGAAGTGGTGATAATCCTCTGGAGGGATATGTTGATGCAGATTGGGGAGGTTCGATTGATGACAGGCGATCATTCACAGGCTATGCTTTCATGATAAACAATGGAATTGTTTCATGGGATTCCAGAAAGCAACGTACCGTTGCACTATCATCGACTGAGGCCGAGTATATGGCTTTGAGTGAAGGAGCCAAGGAAGCAGTACATCTTAGGAGATTTCTACTGGAACTTGCAGCGTCAAATGTCAAGTCAATTAGGATAAAAGTTGATAATTACAGTGCTCAGAAACTTCCAACTAATCCTGTCTATCACGCTCGGTCTAAACATATCGACATTAGACATCATTTTGTTCGCGAGATTGTGGAATCGAATCAAGTGTATTTGGAACACGTGGCATCTGAGGACATGGCTGCTGACGTTTTGACTAAGGCGTTAACAAAACCAAAGCACGAAAGATGTATTCGTCTCCTAGGATTGGCAAAAATGTAAAGTTTTTATTTGCCAGAGTTTGTCTCGAGGGGAAGTGTTAAGATTTGAATTTAAATACGATACAATCTCTGTGTTACTTCTTTTGTTTGAGTTGTGTTACCTTAGTACCCAAGCTTGTATCTTTTGTGATTCTTTAAAAATATAAACGTTATAAACTGTTCTTACTTAATTATCGTGCACTTAATCTATCATTGCGTACACTTTTCTTTCTAAAATAACCATCTCTAAACAAGTTTACTTAACGATAGGTTAAAAATATTAGTATAGGGTCAAAATATCTCAAGTGTGCCACTTTTAAATCGATAGTTCTATTTTCAATCAATTTATACAGTTTTCGATTCGTTTTTATATTAAAATAACTCTCCTAAAATATTTTCGCAAAAAATTTATTTTTTTCAAAGTTATTAACAATCAAAGTTCTTGATCATTTTTTTTTTCAAAAATTTATTACTCGCGAACGGTTCATCGAAATTCAATAATTGAGTTATGAACATTTTTATTACGAAGTATACTTTACGCTAAAAAATTGTTCGGTAGTAAAAAAAAAAATTATTGTTTAAATAATCGTTTGTTTTAAACAATTGAAAATTAATTAAACTTCTCCGCCTGTGAAAGAATTCTTCCACGTTTCAATAGATTCTAAAATCTCTTCCGAAAATTTTGGTGAAAAAGAAAGTTATTATTTTGCAGTAGTTCAAAAGTTATTAATTTTTTTGTGACCGCGCTCCGACCTCCAGCGCTGGTCGAGCACGCACAATTATGTAAACAAATGCATAGTTTAGGCGTTTATTGGAAGAAAGTAATCGTTTTTCTTTCTTAGTAACTTTAAATTATATGCCTGGTAATATTTAGTGATCAGGATTGGTCATTCGATATTATTTGTTTATTTTATAAACAAATTTTATAAACAAAAGCATAGTTTGGTCATTTATAAACAGAAAGTAATAGTTTTTCTTTCTAATCGTCTTCAACTTACATAGTTGGTGATGTTTAGTGACGAAGAATTGTCAATCGATATTATTTGTTTATGTTATAAACAAATCTTATAAAAAAATGCATAGTTTGACCATTTATAGATAGAAAGTGATCGTTTTTCTTTCTAATCGTCTTCAAATTACATAAGTGGTGATGTTTAGTGATCTCTTTAAGGCAAATGTGGAGCAAGAATGAATTTGAAATGGATCCTGAAATTATTGAAATGATTGACAAGTACAACTTGGAAGCTAATTCTTCTAGAACATCACAAAAAATTTCCAGTGATATCATTTGAAGGAAATAATAAAAAAAGATTACCTTCTGTCTACAAATGATTGAACTATGCATTTGTTCATAAAATAAACAAATAATATCAAATGACAATTCTTCTTCATGAAATATCACCACATATTTAATTTGAAGACGATTAGAAAGAAAAACGATCACTTTCTGTCTATAAATGGTCAAACTATGCATTTGTTTATAAAATTTGTCTATAACATAAACAAATAATATCAAATGACAATTCTTCGTCACTAAATATCACCACTTATGTCATTCGAAGACGATTAGAAAGAAAAACGATCACTTTCTATCTATAAATGGTCAAACTATGCATTTGTTTATAACATTTGTTTATAACATGAACAAATAATATCAAATGACAATTCCTTGTCACTAAATATCACCACTTATGTAATTTGAAAACGATTAGAAAGAAAAACGATCACTTTCTATCTATAAATGGTCAAACTATGCATTTGTTCATAAAATTTGTTTATAACATGAACAAATAATATCAAATGACAATTCTTCGTCACTAAATATCACCACTTATGTCATTTGAAGACGATTAGAAAGAAAAACGATCACTTTCTATCTATAAATGGTCAAACTATGCATTTGTTTATAACATTTGTTTATAACATGAACAAATAATATCGACTGACAATTCTTCGTCACTAAATATCACCACTTATGTAATTTGAAGACGATTAGAAAGAAAAACGATCACTTTCTATCTAAAAATGGTCAAACTATGCATTTGTTTATAAGATTTGTTTATCACATAAACAAATAATATCGATTGACAATTCTTCGTCACTAAACATCACCACCTATGTAAGTTGAAGACGATTAAAAAGAAAAACTATTACTTTCTGTCTATAAATGACCAAACTATGCTTTTGTTTATAAAATTTGTTTATAAAATAAACAAATAATATCGAATGACCAATCCTAATCACTAAATATTACCAGTCATATAATTTCAAGTTACTAAGAAAGAAAAACGCTTACTTTCTTCCAATAAACGCCGAAACTATGCATTTGTTTACATAATTGTGCGTGCTCGACCAGCGCTGGAGGCTGGAGCGCGGTCACAAAAAAATCAATAACTTTTGAACTACTGCAAAATAATAACTTTTTTTTTCATCAAAATTTTCGGAAGAGATTTTAGAATCTATTGAAACATGGAAGAATTCTTTCACAGGCGGAGAAGTTTAATTAATTTTCAATTGTTTAAAAAAACCATTATTTAAACAATACAATTTTTTTTTACTACCGAACAATTTTTTAGCGTAAAGTATACTTCGTAATAAAAATTTTCATAACTCAATTATTGAATTTCGATGAACCGCTTGCGAGTAATAAATTTTTGAAAAAAAATGATCAAGAACTTTGATTGTTAATAACTTTGAAAAAAATAAATTTTTTGCGAAAATATTTTATGGGAGTTATTTTAATATAAAAACGAATCGAAAACTGTATAAATTGATTGAAAATAGAACTATCGATTTAAAAGTGGCACACTGGAGATATTTTGACCCTATACTAATATTTTTAACCTATCGTTAAGTAAACTTTTTTAGAGATGGTTAAAAAGTCGACATTTGCCTATAAGTTAATATAGTTCTTTTTCAACAAAAATCTTTTTAGGGAAAACGGCTACATTGAGTGGACGAGTCAACTGAAGGATGACTTGCACGTTTCGATTCAATCATTGCGAAATCAACGTGCCTACCTCTGGAAAAATGAATATGTACGCGCAGCGCTTCCCCAACCGCTGCTTGAGCAAGCTATATAAGAAGATGAGGAAGCGACATTAAGACCAACCGCGGAAAGCAGGCACACTCTGCGAGATGATCGCGATTTCAGAACAAAGAGGAACATTAACATGCACGTTCCTCGTAAGCCCTAAGATCTGGCTGAAATGGATAAAACCGACGATAGATCAAAAGACCAAAAGATGCTTGAATCAACTGAAGAAGAAGATTAGATGAGCAAGACAGAATTCGTCCCGTGTAAAGTGTGTGATTGACTACATAACATCTGGTAGACCGCTCACGGAAAGGGTTCGAAAGTTCTGTCAAAAATCCACCCAAGCCCAACGAGGTAGAGACTTTTTGGAGAGAGGTATACAAGATCCCGAAAACACTGGAGTAGAAAGAAGATACTGACAATATCATCCGCTTCAAGGAGTTTTGCGACGACCTCATAACATCTGAGGAGGAATGCCCATCAATCACTGCCAGAGAGGTGAAGAAAGCACTCAGGGCCACGAAGAACTTTTCCGCTGCAGGACCAGATGGTATCAAGAACTTCTGGTGGAAGAAGTTTACTTCTACACACCAACATCTGGCCCGCATATTCACCTCTTGTTTAAAGTCGGAAACGCCGATTCCGCAGTGACTGGTGTTAGGATGCACTATAATCCTACCGAAAAAAGTTAACTTATCCAACTCAGAGAATTACAGGCTAATAACTTGTTTGAACACACTGTATGAAATCTTTACATTGTTTGAAGAATTGGGCCTTTGTGGAGAGGGATGTATTTTCTCACAAAAGTTTTTGTCGTATGATTTGTAGAGAATTAAATTACCTTCAAAATCAGCCCTATAACTTAAAAAATATTCATTGTTTCCCGAGATAGAGCGCATATTAGTGAAGTCAATCAGTGAAAAAAATCGGTTTTTTCGAGATACCTTCTCAGAAATGTATTGTATCCATAATACGATTTTTGGTATTGGTAGAGGACTCAATTACCTTTGAAATGAGCCTTTAAATATTCGAAAATGTTCAATAGCAACCGAGATAGAGCATCTCAACGTGGACCCTTTTTGATCATTTTTCACGAAAATCGTTGAAAATCAGTTTTTCAAACATTTCTCATGTCTTAAGGTGCTCAAAGAAGTCGAATCAAGATCTGAAAAAATTCTATTCGCATTTAAATCATAGACTCAGTTAAGTGGATTATTTCTATTCAAGGCATGATTGTTAATAACTTTGAAAAAAATAAATTTTTTGCAAAAATATTTTAGGGGAGTTATTTTAATATAAAATCGAATCGAAAACTGTATAAATTGATTGAAAATAGAACTATCGATTTAAAAGTGGCACACTTGAGATATTTTGACCCTATATTAGTTTTGGTAATTAACCTAAGGTTTCTTTATCGGTAATATCTGCCAATATACTTTCTCGCTTGTGTAGAAGAACTTTCGTAAAATTTCCTGCTTGCAGTCTCCTTGCCAGTTGACAAATGTGACAATTACATACAGTAATACTGTAACTCACTTTGGTTCTGTTCAGGGGTTTAAGGACAGAAAAATCTGGCAGTTTAATGATTTTCTTGGTATCATCATTTACATTTCGATATACATCTCTTTTGCAGCCAGTGCATAGATCAACGGTTAATCTAGCATCAATGGAATCGTGTTCAAAAATTTCTTTATATGCTCTTCCAGTTTGTTCTGCACGATCATTATTTCCTTCATTGTGCTGAAACACAATAGGCAAATTCGCCGTAGATTTTTATAATGCATTCTTGCGCGATCTTTTGACATTCTGGGTTTTGCCTACTGACAGCACTATGCAATTCTATCACCATTAATACAAAACAAAAAACGGGTTGCAACTTACAAAAAAAAATTTGCACTGTCAATCATGTCGAATCCTCAGAAAGCGAGAAGTAGAAAAAAAGATGTTTAACAAAATTCAATAAAAAAGGGTCATTTTTAGAAGGCCATAATTTCGGTCCTATAAGAGCTAGATCATTGATTTTCTTAGATGTACTCGAAATTGAGTCTACCTTCTTTTATTTAATGGAAACTTTCACCAGTCATGCATAGGAAAGAAGTTATTGCCTATAACCTAAAATTGTTAATTAACAAAAAAATTATTCACTAAAGAACGATTTTCTCTCATTTTTCAGAATTATTAAACGGTTCCAGTTGTCGCAAGATATTCAGCAGCTAGAACCTTCTTTTGTATGCTAAACTAAATGTTGTAAGACAATGCAATTTCATTTTAAACTCATTTTTATGAAAATATGTTGATTAACCTCTTTTTAAAAATGAAATATTAAGTTTCCTCAAAAACGGCTTGAACGATTTCTTTATTCTGGGGCTCAAAAAGATTGTGAGACATCATCGAAGTGTAATCAAAAGAAAACCGGGAGGTGCAAGCACTTTGGGTTAAGCTTAGTCGATACCCACCGTGAGATGTCTTCACTTGGGTGGGCCGAAAAAATACATTTTTAGCAATCGATTTCTAATAGCAAAAAATTGTTAGGTCTTTAGAACTGAATATGATGTAATTTTATTTTTTAATCGATTAATATCTTTTACCTGCTCAAGTGTGTTGAATATCGAAAAAATTGAATTTGAGCGTGTGGAAGAAGTACCTATTTGATATTAAAAAAAAGTGAAATAATAAAAATAGGACCAAACCTTTTTTTTCAATTTTAATTTTATTTTTATTGAATTCCACACAGAAAATTACTAACTATTAACAATGATAATTTTTGAGTAAAATCCGCCTTGCTTCGGAAATGAAGTATTTCAGCTCTTCATTGAAATATGGTCCATATATATTCGTCTCTTTTTTTAGCAATACAGCGCCAATTTTTTTGCGATAATTCAAAAATTACTCAAGATTACTCAAAAATGACATCCATTTTTACTTAGTTCTTACGGTTTACGAGATAATTATTGTTAAAAAAAAACAATAATGGAAGGTTTCCCTCAGGTCCCAGTTGAACGCTCCAATGGAACCTTATGAAGCGGCGGACTATTTACACGTTCCGGGAACGTTCTGTGCTATTAGTGATTTTAGTCTGCACGTCGAAGGCCAAGCAATAATACTAATTGCATGGGACAAAACTTTATTTTTTCAATAATATTTTTTATTTTAACAATTTTTGAATAATTTTTTAAGCATTCGTGGTGCTTTTTTCCGAGGGAATGAAATTATAGAATTTAAGAGACCATTATATCCTTTTGTTATATTTTACATAGACACGCCGCATATAATTTATATAATATTTTCGTTAACTTATTATTTTACAGATAAAAGGCAAAGATGCGATTATGCCTGGTGACCTTCCGGGTATGGGAGGATTAAGCTCATTTGGAGACGCTGATTATGGCGAAAACGTCTCAATTGCCGGGACTCTTTCTGGCAAAAGCGACTTTGACCGTAGAAAAAAGAAAAGGTATTGTACACCCCAGTCTCTTTTTCATTATCTTCCTCATTTTTACGAGGAGGGCTTGGTTATCTTTTTTTATGGATAGTAGAAAGTCATGCATGCGCCTTCGTCACTTTCTGCGCACGGGAGTTTTAAAAATGTTGTTTTAAATAATCGTAAATGTAGTTGCCAAAAAGTTGACCACTTTACGTACTAGTCACTTGCCACTTTTTTAAATCTTATGAGACTTTGTTTAGAAAATTTAAACAAACTAGCAACTATGATCCGCACGCTCCGCGCGCGTTTAATTTCTCGTTTCTGTAATCTTTTTGCTAGTTGCTAAAAAAAGACAATTGTGCAATTTTCAATTGATTTTATTATTGTCATTTTCAACATAGCCGGAAAAATGACCGGTCCAATTACCTCAATCATTTCTCCTTTGAAATATTCGTGATAATTGTCGTAATTATTTATTCTTAGTTCGACTTCGTATTTCAGATCAGTAATTTACCCGCATCCGTAATGAATAATTTTGTCAATAAGTTTGTACTGGAGTATTTCGAAAACAGTTTTTAAGTATCTTTGGACTCCTAAAATTAAAAAAAAATTGGTTTATTAATTTTTTAAAGCTTGTGGAAAAACTCCAATAAATTATAATAAATATAATTATGTATTTGCTTACTAATAAGAGAATTATTGTGCTGTGCGATATCTTTTAATTCTATTAGATTTGCACTGAACTTCATCGTTTCTTGCACTGCATAATTCTCCTTTAGGATGGAAACAGATGTGTTCGAACGGATGCATAGTTGATATGGAAAATTTCCAAGATTGTATCTTTCATCCGAAATTCCTGTAGCTACTGCCCCGTCAATGTGAAGGACCTATTATATCAAATGAAAATACATTTTTCCCAGTGGTCAAAAAGACATTTTCATTCTGAGGACATCCTAAAGATATCCCCAGGACGTCTATGTTAATCCAATTAATGTTCTAAAGACGTCCCATGTCCAAAAGACATCTTTATGACATGAGACGTCTTTGGGACATCAATTGGGCTGATATGAACGTCTAACGGATTTTTTTACGGCGTCCTCAGGATGACAATGACTTTTTCCCCACTTGTTTGTTATGTTTACAAAAGTGGATTTTTTAATAATAGAACCCTATTGAAAATATCTGACCCTAAATCAGGTCCTAAATCCAATGGTACTTAGTGTCGTGTTATTGAAACATGATTAAGGGCCAGATTTACAGTCAGATTTAGGGTCGGATTGATGCTCTAATTTCGCGGATTCGAATTGGATTTATTTATTCAACAAATATTAAGCTAATATTAATAAATATTAAGCTAATATTTATAACAGTTAATATTAATAAATATTAAGCTAATATTTATAAATATTAACTTAATACTTATTTAAGAAATAAATCCAAGTCGAATCCGCGAAATTAAAGCGTCAATCCATCCCCAAACCGATCCACCATCCTAAATCTGACTCTAAACCTAGCCCTAAATCAAACCATCGGATTTAGGACCTGATTTAGGGTCAGATATTTTCAATAGAGAAGATAATTAAGTTTAAGTTAGGTTTTAAAATAACCTTTTATTTTTATAATTTGTTATTTAATATTATAAGATGGAAACCTACATTTCGATTTTTAGCCAGAGGTTCTATCTTATCAATTTCTTTATTCCATGCTATAACTCGGCATCTCTGTCGAGTTCTATTATTAATATAAAAAGAAAAGATCTTTAAAGTGTCATTCTTGACCAACTTTGGAGCCGCAATGTCGTTGACATACCCTACGATTTCCCTATAATAAAAAATTAATTAATAGTATTGAATGAGAAAAAAATTAATAAAGCTTTATCATTTATTAAATCTTAAATATCAAAAACTTACACACTGGATTCTCCTACTTCTATATTTTGAAATACTTCCTTGGAGGATAAAATGTCATCTTCCTCTAATTTAGAATCATTTTCTGGGAGTTTTTCAATTTCATTTTCATTCAGTAAAGAGGATTCCCTTTCCACAGTAAACTTTTCACTTTTCGACATTTTTTAAAATTTTTGCAACGATGAAATTAACACTGTCATTTATATACTAATCGTTTTGGCTTTGTGATAGATTTCTATCAGTTTTATTTAAAAAAAGTGGTACTATGGCAACGCTAACCAATATATGTATTAGAAGTTTTGTTTTGAAATTTCAAATAAACGAAATATTTTTTCCAAATTCTATTTTACCTCAAAATATTCTTTCAATTAAAATTAACAATAAACATTATAAGTTTCTTTCATACAAAAATATTTTCAGTGCAAATAAATCAATATTTTAAAACTGTTTCTAATTTGAAATACAATCAATACAAAAATTCGTTCATTTGAACGTTGAGAACTTTTCAATTATACCAATATAGCAACCATAAAACAGAGATTGAAGACATTTAAATTTTCGAACATTTCTTTATTTAAAATGTTAACATTATTATAATCAATGAATTCTAAGTAATTTTAATTTCAATTCTTCAAAATTAGAAAATATTCAAAATTAGACATTGAATGTATTGCACAAACAAATTTAAATAAAATAAACATCAAAAACTTAAATTATTTAGTCGATTTTCGGTTTCTTTGCGTCACTGCTCGAATGTCCAATTTGTTGTTTTATTACTCTTTTAGTCGCATTTAATAATGTCGTTAACGGCAGAGCTGATCCATCAATTTTATTCGCATGGTTAGTTGTATGCACGTTGAGAAACGTGGGAGCTAAAAATAAAAAACATACAATTTTATTTAATTTTGTGTGCAAATATTTGATATCAAAATATATTAAGATTGATTCGATATCCTAGCATAATTTAAAAACTCAGAACTATTAAATTCAATAGATTAAAAGTTTACAAAGATCAGGATTTATTTAGAACTTTCTTTGGATCTGAAAACTCTTTTTATCTTTACCTACCCAGTGGGCAAAAAGACATGGACATCCTGAGGACGTCCTAAAGTAGGGTGACCAGACGTTCAATTTTTTGTAAATTGTTGTCTTATTATGGGGTGGGGTGGGGGGGGGGGGCGAAGTTTTGTCCTCCTTTTTCCACTTGGGCATCTG
>CAKNYM010050550.1:167345-178249 GCA_932195095.1 Andricus curvator | reverse complement strand
TTTTTGAAAAAATGATTTTAAATCTGAGGGAAAGTCTTCCATTTTTTCAGGACAAGCTTCTCCATAGCTGCATCAATCATTAAAGGAATTTCCTTTGTTTGCAACTTTTTCACCAGCAAAATGTTTTGCTTTACAGTGAATGCATAATATGTCCATTTCACACAGATAGTGTTCATGAATCAGGTCAGTTTCTTGATCAACAAACATTTCTGCATTTATTAATCCCCTATACCGTGCCCGATAATTATTTTGCTTCTCATATTTTGATTTTGATAAAGGATTTTGCTCTGGATCTAAAATCCCTCCGTATGAATCTATTCTTAATGCATCAGCTGAATTATGTTGTCCACGAAAGCTTTCCTGAATTTTATTTTTTTCTTGACGTCGAATTCGTTGATTTTCAGCATTTCTTTCTCGCCGAATACGCTGATATTATTCTTCTTCTTAAAGAGATCATGATTTAAAAAAACGCACGAAAAGTATACAAAGTAATCTCTTAAATTTTAAAAATAAATATGTTCACTTACCTTATATATAGATAATATATGGAAATGTTTTTCTTGGGCTTTCAATAAAAATTATTTTTTCACTGAAAAATAATCATTTTTATCACCTTAAATAACCTTTTCAGTTGAACCTGTCTTTATATAACCTTTTCGATTAATTCACAGCTATTGTTTTTGACAACGAAAATATTCTGAAGATAGTTTTCAAATTCGATACATTCAAACAAATTCGAGCAATTTTGAAAGAACCAATAAGGTTTTCGACAACAATGTGTTCGATATATTGGTAACATCACTTTTTTAATATAGGTAAAGTACGCAAAATGTCTTGTCACCCACCTGTCCCATACTACAAATTCAAAATGAAAAGTTGCTAGATTATATTAACAACATTTCTAATGTTTGAGATTAACTAACGCTGATAATATAACTTATATTGAGTTGAAAATGATTCAAGAATAGGGTTTAAAATTTTGGAGTTACGGATTTCAAAAATCACTTCAAAGTCTGTCCCACAAGTTTTTCGTCCCTACATCCGTAGTTGCTATTTCAGGTGAAAAATAAAAAATAATTAATTTTATACGTACGCAGATTCTTGTATACTTTAAAATCGATTTATCAACGTTCATTCCAAATAATAGTAAAAAATGGTCACTATTTCTGCATCATACTTCTGATAAAATGTCAGGTCATCCGCCATTACAATGCATCCTTCTATAAAATGAATATTATTAAATGCTGAAGATGGAATCAAATAAATCGTTAAAATACTAATGTTTTCGATATTTTAAAATATTTTTACCTGTTCTGTATATATTTTGATAAGACTTTTGAAATCCTGATTAACTTTTATGGCCTTATATCACGTCACCCGGCCCACTGTGTGGACATTGGACGAAGAAATGTTCAAAATAACATTCCGGTTTATATTTTCAACTGATTTTAATAGTATATTTCGCATCAAGTGGGAGAAGCAGGCGATTCCAGACGAGTGTGAAGTTTGTCGTGCTCGCTACGCTCGCGTGGCAATCACACGAGTCGAATCGCCGTCTCCCACAAGGCGCACAGAAAACATTGTCCGCGATGGAAATGCGACTGAGGAGGCCGTCGAAAGTTATTTTGGTTAACAGTAGTTAAATAAATTCTTAAAAAATCTGTGGGAGCCTATTTCTAAAAGAAGTTGATAAATTTTTTTATTTAAGTTTAACCTTTGCAAAAATTAAAATTGTTAAGTTTCGAATGCTTCAACAATGCATACATTGTTCAGTTTGAGTGACATTAATGTGTAATCGATAAATGCAGATGCGCAAAATACTAATTAAGAGTTTATAATAAATTATTAATTTGTTAATAATAAAATTGTATTGTTTTCAACAGCAGTCTGATTGTTAAATGATTTTGAATATTTATAGAGTGACTTTTGTCTGTAATCCAATTTAAAATCATAAACAAGCATTATAAAAATAAACAGTATATTTCTCCTTGTTATAAAGAAATAATTTTAACAAATGTTTTTTTTTAAGTTTGAGGTACTTTTTTTTTGGAAATTGGTTTCAATTGGTTCTCCAGTGATATTTCGGAGCATTGCATTGACATTTTTTGATAACTGTGAATGGTATAAACAGATTCGCAATGTAGGTCAATTAAAAGTTGTGTGCAGGATCGAAACATGATCTATTTTTCGAACCCTTTTTGGTTAGGCCTTTTTCTTTCTGCTGTAGGAGCTCTTTTTCTTCTTAATTTAAAGTCTATCAATTTTTTTTAATCTTCACTTAATGCTACATGCAGAAGATACTCTATAAGGCGTAAAAGCACACAGCTTTTAATTGATCTACATTGCGCATTTGTTTATGACAATTACATTTCATTAGCGTTCTTGGTGAAAGGAGACGTCTTCGTCGGTCACATCGTGCTATGCCAACGTCAGCTTCGGAATCACCATTGCCTACCAGGTAGGGCTTCGGCAACGATTCCTGAGTGAATATTTTTGTACCCAGGGTGGGGATACTCCTGTTGGTTGAACTCCTAGTTCAGAGATCAACGGCGGTTTGTAGATTTACAAGGGGAGGGATTCCGACAGGAACTTGATTTTGTGCAAGGGGTGGGTTTTGTACAGGGGTGGCCATGTTTACAACAGGGCTTAAATTCTTGTAGAAGGAGTTGTTTAATGGGAATTCCGTGCTGTGGAAAATATTTCCAGGGTGGGGATACTTCTCTTGGTTGAACTCCTATTTCAGAGATCGACGGGGTTGTATATATATCCCTAATGAAAAAGCCCACATAGTAAACTACATTGGAACCTATGTGGGAACCCATATGGGACCCTTTTTTGAATTCCTGACTCAAATTACGATCTAGATAGGAATATAGGATGGGAATCTATATCGGTTCTTATCATGGGTTTTTATTAAGGTTCCTACATGGATGGGTTTGCAATTAATATTTAAGGAGTGCGCAGTTGTTTTCTATGAAAGCTACGGCGGCGCATGTGGGATTTCATGTAGGAACAATTCATAGGTTTCCATAACGGTATTCATATAAGAACCCATGTGGAAACCCACAAAATATATCCCATCCTATCTCACATCGTAATTTGAGACAGGAATTCAAAAAAGGATCCCATATGGGTTCCCACATAGGTTCCCATGTAGTTTACTATGTAGGCTTTTTCAGTAGGGATTGTAAGTGCGTTTTTGCTGATTATCAACATTTTTATTGATTTCACTAAAACTTGCACCCAAAATGAGTCCAAGAAATTCCTGAAGGGCGCCAGATAGTTTTCCTAGATTAAAAATACCAAAAGAAACAATTTAAATCATTTTAATACCTCAGAATGAGGTAATGGTCTATTCGCTATCTAGCTCCGGTAGAATGGCGGGGTAAGGGGGAACGCAGTTGGGGGTGAAGTCAGAGAAAATCAAACATTTTAATATTAATCGTCAATATAATTGAGTAAGAAATTCACTTGATAAAATTGCACTTAAGTCCTGACTTTCATATGAGTGGGCTTTTGCCCAACTCCAAAACGAAAGCGAAAATAATAGTCGACATTCAATTTCAAATTAATAAGCCTGAATACAATTATTTATGAAGAGTGGACCTTCGCCCCACTCAAAATCAAAGTAAAATAACGATTGACATTTTATTTAAGGAATCTCACTGACTCGACTGGAAGCTTTGACCTTGACCTAGGTCAGCAATTTACAAATTTTAACGGCGTGTGTCTACTGACTGGACACACGACGTTGAAACGCGAAGATTAAGTTACTTTTTCAAGAGAGAGAAATGACAAGGAACCTACCTGGCAGCAGCCTTGCACCTCGCGATCGTCCTCTCATTTTTAGTGCTTTTCTTAATTATTATTCGCTCAATCACAATTGTCTCCTTAAAACCTCTATATGTCGTCGTAGACGTTCTCCGAGCAAGTCTAGAATCACGAATGAATTTTAGATTGGCGTCCCCGTTCTTCCTCTCATAGGAGTCGGAGCGCCACTCGAGTACGTGCATAGAACTACAGAGTGAGAGGACGAACGAAGGAAAATGACAGCTGCCAAGTTCGGTAACCCGCAGCGTGGTGGCGCATAGTCGGGGTGCATTCTATGCCACGCAGAACCTCGAGGTCTCCCGCTAGTCGTTGGTCCAGGGGTGGCTGACTCGGCTCATTGCGCAGATTCTCTGCGCCAGCTTGATCCTAGGTTTTCCGAGCGCTCTTATACGTGCGGGAATCCCGTCTACTACGCATGCGCCAGGAAAATCTCGTCATCTTAGTCCCTGCCCTGGCGGACCGAACGAACGGAGCGGATACGCTACAGCGTATCCTCACAGTATCCACATCGCATCCTCTCCGTATCATGCAAGAAAAACTCATTAAAAAAGGAAGATGAACATTTCACTTGTAGAAATTCAGATTCCACGTGAAATTTTGCGTTAAAAGGTCACGGAGTAATCGAATAGTTTTTCTTGCAACATTAAAAACTTTAAAAATATATAATACTTATCGATAACGTGGGCTGAAGGCGACTTCAAACGCATCGTCGACGGATAACGCCTATTAACTGTTACTGAACGACGAGGCGTTTGAAGTCGCCTTCAGAGCACGTCATCGATAAGTATTATATTTTTTTAAAGTTTTTAATGTTTCAAGAAAAACTATTGCGATTACTCTGTGACCTTTTAACTAAAAATTTCACTTAGAATCCGAATTTCAACAAGTGAAATGTTAATATTTCTTTTTTAATCAGTTTTTCTTGCATGATACGGAGAGGGTACGATGTGGATACTATAAGGATACGCTGTAGCGTATCCGTTCCGTTCGTTCGGTCCGCCAGGGTGTCGAAAGCAGCCCTCCACTGCAGGCGCCCTCGTTTAAGCTGACAGTTTTAATTGTTGTGCGGGGTGGTTGATCCACCCTTGCCACTCGAGTTGCAATATGAAATAAACAATGTTTTGACATGTAATGAGTCTCTTATTTTTAGTTGATTTGCGATTCGTGATTCTAAACTCATCTCCCTAGTAAAATTTTACACTTAAATTTTATAATTTTTACTGTATTTGTGCGGGTACGAATTACCCCGTCATAATATATATATATATATATATATATATATATATATATATAATTCAAAAAAAGTGTTAAACAACCACCACATGGTGCGACTGTGAACAACTGCCATCTAAAAATGACACCGGCGCCCAGTAGAACCGCGGTCAATCATACATATGGCCACGTCTCACGACCGTGAGATGGATGGTCACAGAGCACGATGAAATCACAACGACAGGCCGGTGAAATCCTCGTGTGTCTTGAGGACACGAAGCGACCTAAGGTTGACAGCATTCTGCAGCCATCTCGCAAGTGCCTTGGCGTGTTTTTGGCATGCGGGCATGGCTTTAAAGTTACGAACCAGTGAACAATTACTTTAACCGAATATTTTGGGTACAGTCGTTGCAGCTCCCTTTTAAGGTCCTAATACCTTTCCTCCTTTTCCTTCTCCTTGACAGTGATGTTGTATTCGGACGGAGCCGAGAATTCGATCACGAATATAGTTCGTTTCTCGAAGTCTTGGAGAACGATGTCAGGCCTCCAGTGTGCAACGGAGACTGCTGTCCGAAAATCGTAGTTCCAGAAAATTTGGCACTTATCGTTTTGGACAATTGACTCTATTTCCCTTGGAGCGTTCGGCAGGGCAGGGTCGCGGCCAACACCGTAAGAGCGATAAAGATGGTAATAAAGCACTATCAGGACCGCATTATGTCTGTAGAGATACGTCGTTCTCGCGTGAGTGAGACACCCGGATAGTATGAGTTCTAGGCACTCAGCGTGTGTATGACATGCTCTGCACCTATCGCTGGGAACTTCTTGACATAAAATTCGGTCACGGTATACTAAGGTGAAAATGACACCGTTCTAGCATGCGAAAATGAAACCATCTGTACCTGAATTAAGACCTGACGATCTGAGGAAAGCAAACGTTTGCTCCTTCGACAAGAACTGCTTTTTACATTTCTGTGAAAGTTTCCGTGCATTTTCTTATCGAGTAGCAACGATGTAAGCTGTGCTTAGAACAATTCGAATATGAAGACATTGGAGATTCAGAAGTCCGCGTCCGCCTTGATGGCGTGAGATGTATAATCGCTCAACGGACAAATTGATATGCAAGCTCTTATGCATATATGGGGCATAATTTCTTAAGTGTACCCACCTCGAAAATGAAAGTTGTCCGATCGGGCTAAAAATTGGCCCAATTGTAGTCCTATTAGATAGTACTCCTCACACCAAAAATTAATTAATTTTGATAACTATTTATCAAAGTGGAGGGAGTACAATTTTTGGGGGTTTTAAGCAAAGCCTTACTTTCAAACGTTTGTAACTCTTGTCCTATTGCCTTAAACAAAATTTCACTTCAAATATTTTCGATAGATTTTTTCACAAACTTTCTGGTGGTAATAACGATTTTTGAGAAAAGTCAAAATTTGACCCGAATTTTTGAAAATCAAAATAAATTTGACTTTTTTTTCAAATTTGGGCACTTTTTCTTCTTCAAAATAGTTTTAAAAGAAAGCTGAGATTTTTTCCTATAAGACCCCCAATTTTCAGAGTGGCAAATTAATTCCTCTTTGAGTAATAGAACGATACGTAAACGAGATTCCATAATAGGGCGGGTGGTGCGCGATTTCCCCTTGCGCGCTCACGCCGCGGATCTTTGTGCAACGCTTTAGTGTCAGTTTTTTAAGTTAAGTAATATTATATGCTACTAGAATAACTGCTCTCTGCATTTGCGTGCATCATGAGAATGTCAAGTTGATGTTGAATGAAATAAATATTCAACATTTAAAAGAGGATACTGACATGGTGCTCACAAATTATCACGTCTGTCTGGATGCTATTGTTTGTCCTAACTCTTCAAGTTCCTGTCATTTAGAAGAGTGTGAAAACTGTCCAGGTACTGCAAACTTGAAAGATAACATCACAAAAGCTTTTGATGAACATTGTATTAATGAAGTGAGATTTGAAATTGGGTTACAGACCGACAGATGTACTCTAAAGACTCTGGTAATGGATACTGATGAACCCTAGATGATTTTTGTGTAAGGCTGTTTAAATTAAAAACTCATCACTTTATTTCAAAGGAGCAATCATCTTTTTTCAAAAGCCTGAAGGAAAATCTATTGCCTCGGGAGTTTTTGATTTGCTTCGATTTCGCTGAAAATTACGCCTTCATAATTCAGAATGCAGCGCAATCATTACACTGGGATAACGACCAAGCTACAATATTCACTGTAGTGATTTATTATAAAAGAGATGGAGAGCTCAAACACGTAAGTATCGCAATCATGTCTGATAACTTAGCTCATGACATGGTGGCTGTTCACGAGCATCAAAAGATAATAGTAGATTACTTGAAACTTCATTTCAGGCCAAAGAAAATCTACTATTTCACTGATGGTGCAGGGCAACATTTTGAAAATAAGAGTGGCCTTGTTAATCTCCAAGGCCATGAGGAAGATTTTGGTATCCAAGCTGAATGGCACTTCCATGATACATCTCATAGTAACGGTGCATGTGATGGTAAAGGAGCGAATATAAGGAGACAGGCAGCACGTTCAAGCTTCCAATGTTCTCCGAAACTGTAAGGAAACCGAAATTTTTTTCAGCAGCAAAGAAAATCATGCCTTAGGCACCGAGTTACTGAAAGCCAGATTTGACGAAGCTGTCACGATACCAGGTACATTACAGTACCACTCTTTCATTCCCACTCAAGATAGAAAACTTCAACTCAAGAGGTTTTCGTCCTCTGAGAAATACGACATCTTCTCGAATGGCAAAAAACAGAAACCGCAAAAAAGGCTTGCAAAGAAAACTACTGTTAAAACTATCGACAAAAACTTGAACAGAAAGACACATAATATTACAATATAATATTACTTAACTTAAAAAACTGACACGAAAGCGTTGCACAAAGATCCGCGGCGTGAGCGCGCTAGGGGAAATCGCGCGCCACCCGCCCTATTATGGAATCTCGTTTACGTATCGTTCTATTACTCAAAGAGGAATTAATTTGCCACTCTGAAAATTGAGGGTCTTATAGGAAAAAATCTCAGCTTTCTTTTAAAACTATTTTGAAGAAAAAAAAGTGCCCAAATTTGAAAAAAAAATCAAATTTATTATTGATTTTCAAAAATTCGGGTCAAATTTTCACTTTTTTCAAAAATCGTTGTTACCACCAGAAAATTTGTGAAAAAATCTATCGAAAATATTTAAAGTGAAATTTTGTTTAAGGCAATAGGACAAAAGTTACGAACGTTTGAATGTAAGGCTTTGCTTAAGAAACACAAAAATTGTATCCCCTGCACTTTGATAAATAATTATAAAAATGAATTAATTTTTGGTTTGAGGAGTACTATCTAATAGGACTACAATTGACCCAATTTTTAGCCCGATCGGACAACTTTCATTTTGGAGGTGGGTACACTTCATAAATTATGCCCCATATGCATGTTCTTACGTGTGGCGATATCAAGGGCCGTAAGCTCGTTCTTCGTCCATTGAACTATCTCAAACGAGCAGAGTAGAACCGGGACGGCAACCATGTTAGACACAGATACCTTGTTCAACGCCGACAGATTTGAAGACGAAATCTGTCGAAGAAGATGCTTGTATCTGCTTTGGAGAGACTCCTTCACTGATGTTACGTCCTGAATGCAGCTTTAAGGCACGCCCAGATATGTATAGGTCTCACTAGTTTCAAGATGTCTAATAACACTTATATCCGCGTGCTCAGGTCCATTGGGAACGCTAATAATCTTTCCTTTCTTCAGATGAATCTTGGCACACTTGTACAATCCAAAGTCCACACCAATCTCTCATGTGTACTTCTTGACGATATTTAAAGCACTCTGAAGTTTGCTTTTACCAGAAGCATAGATCTTCAGGTCATCCATATAAAATACATGAGTGACCTTGTGCTCGCGATGATCAGTGTCGCCGTAGAGGTATCCAGGAGAATTTCGTAGTGCGATAGATAGAGGCAGAAGTGTGATGCAAAAAAGCAGAGGGTCCATGGTATCGCCCTGAGAGACTCCCCTCTGGAAGATGACGTTGTTCGTTGTCACCCGATAATTTCCAGATTAGATAGTAAATCTAGTTTTCCAAAGGGGCATCAAACTCTCTATGCATCTCACTATGTGTGGATGAATCTTCAACCTTTCCAACAGACAGATTGTAAGTCTATGAGAGGTTGAATCGAAAGCTTTCCGGTAGTCAAACTACGCCATTGACAGGACGCGATGATAGGCTGCTGCGTCTTTGCAGACGCTCCTTTCAATTAGCAGGTTCTCTCGGCAGCCCGTTACACATTTTTTCGAGCCACGCTGTTCGTACATCTCTCTCCACACATGCTCAATTCTTCGAACAGTCCTGTTGTTAGGACAGCTGTGAAGGTTTTATACAGTGTCTTCAAACAAGTTTTTGGCCTGTAATTCTTAGGTTGGACAAGTTCTCTTTTTTCGGTAGCAGTATAGTGCGTCCTAACACCAGCTACTGCGGAATGGGCGTTTCCGACTTCTTCTACCTGAAGTTCTTGATACCATCTGGTCCTGCAGCGGAAAAGTTCTTCGTGACCCTGAGTGCTTTTTTCACGTCTTCGGCAGTGATTGCTGGACATTCATCCTCAGATGCTATGAGGTGGTCGCGAAACTTCTTGAAGCGGATAATATTGTTAGTATCTTCTTTTAATTCCAGTTTTTTCGGGATCTTTTATACCTCTCTCCAAAAAGTGTCTACCTCGTTTGGCTTGGGTGGGTTTTTGACAGAAATAGGGAGATCGCTGAAGAGGCGCGAATGGGTCAGCGAGAAACTGTTGATTCTCCCTGATCCATCTCTCCCTCTTCTGTATTCTCCTACATGCATCAGATAACACCTGTATTTTGTCAACAATATGCTGCTTAATTGTCAGCAGCTTTGACTTGTTCAGTGTGTAATTGTAGATTCTCATTTCTTGGGCGAACTTTCGAACCCTTTCCGTGAACGGTCTACCAGATGTTATGTAGTCAATCATACATTGTAAACAGGACGCATTCTGTCTTGCCCATCCAATCTTCTTGTTCAGTTGATGCCAGCGTATTTTGGTGTTTTTATCTGTCGTCGATTTGAATCAGCCAAAGCTGTCGCAGCACGATAAACTAATCAATTCATGTTCCAGAGGTCTCTTGCGAGATATCTTCACGAAGGGAGGCATCCATTTCAGCCAGATGTTAGGGCTTAGGAGGAACCTGCATGTTACTGTTCCTCCTTGTCCTGAAATCACTTTCATCTCTCAGAAGGTGCCTGCTTCCCGCGGTTGGTCTTAATGTCGCTTCCTCTTCTCTGTCTGCAGCTTTTTCAAGCACCGACTGGGGAAGCGCCTCGCGTACATATCCATTTTTCCAGAGGTAGACTCGTTGAGTTCGCAATGATCCGTGAACAGGGATAATGCTGGCATCGTAGCAGTCTAGTAAGTCATCCTTCTGCTTGCCGACCCATTGTCGAGTGCTCTGTGCGTTCGGTCGTTTTGAACCACTTCTACAACTTTTTGATTATTGGCCGAGAGCCACCGAGAGTTTGGGACACCTCAACGAGGTGCCATTCAGCTTTCGGCACGGTTGTTACGCCTCCACTTAGGGGTTATTCCTTCTGAACCATCCTTGGACAATTGTCCGCTACTGCTTATTAATTATTGTAACCATATTCAGCAGAAACCCTAGGTATGGGGACCCTCTATCAGCAACCCCAGAACGTGTTCGGTGGCTTTGTCATGGCCCTTCACTTCTATTCCAAAGGAATCGAAACCGAATAATACATAGTTATATATATGTGTGTGTGTGTGTGTGTGTGTGTGTGTGTGTGTGTGTGTGTGTGTG
>CAKNYM010050550.1:130587-152334 GCA_932195095.1 Andricus curvator | reverse complement strand
AGTTATATATAAGCTAAGTATATATATATATATATATATATATATATCATTGTAAATTTAGGAATCATTCCTAAAATGGGAAGGCATGTGGAATCAGTAGCATGCAATTGAAGTCATATTAGTTTCCAGAGTAGAGTATTAAGGGTAAAGTTTCAATTTGGCTTTTGTGTTCCTTTTTCTCGGCAGGTTAAGTGATTTGATAAGGAAGAAGTATGGGTTTTTGGGTTGGGCGCCAGGTATGGCGGGAGTGCCTACCAAGAAGGGAAAATGGAATCAGGACGCCGAGAAACAAAAGGTTGAACACATTGAAAAGAAGGCCGGTAATTAAACAGTTGAAAATTGATTGCCACTTACAGGTTGAAGATCGCCAGTCCGTGGCGAAGAACTGGTGGTGTTAAGGTTTATGCATGCTCGAACACAAAAGTAAATGCGTGCGCGCGTTCGCGTTTGCGTCAGGTTAGAAACTGTGTTGAGTAATAGTTTGGTTCACACTGGACAGGCGCATCGCCGAAACGCTGACAAAAAGTCTAACCTGACGCTTTTCACAGTTTTCACCGTACGCCTCCACACTGGGGCAAAGACACACAGTGGGACCAAACGCATATTTTTCGTTCAAAAAAGTCCACAGACTTCAATTTTGCCCCGATTTGCGATTTTGATGTTGTTAATCAAAGAGCACTAAATTTCAAAGAGCACCTTCGTCATAGATATTTTTAATTTTAATTTGTTTATTTATTATATGTTTACTCAAAGTATGAGAAAATCGATATGTTTCACACAATAAATAAATAAATCTAAAACTTTGGCACTTTGACCTGGAAAATAATTTTTTGACTGCAAATCTCTGTAACCAAAATGTAAAGCAGTTATAGTGTACAAAAAATTTTTTCCAGGCCAAAGTGATGAAGCTTTATGTTTATTTATTTCATTTGTTTACAGGATTAACAATTGTTTCATTTCAACAAATATAATAGAATCTATGTTATTTTCAAGAATATCTGCAGCAATTCAAATGATGAAGGAAAATCCGAAATTGCAAAACCAATAATTCCAACATTTTCCACAACAATGGGTTATACATATTAAAATTGTTAATGTTTTATAGAAATTGTTACTGACGATCACTCTCACAATAATTTAAAGTATTTCCAGATAAGAAAAATTTTTTTTCAACAAAGATTACAATATTTTTTAAATATATGAAAATTTCGTGATATTTAAAATGAAATAATAACAATAAATTATAACGATTGCTTATTGTTAATTTTACATAGAAATAGTGACTGCAAATCTCTCTCACAAAAATTCAAAGCAGTTTTGGTGCAAAAAATTATTTTCCACGCCAAAGTGCCAAAGTTTTATATTTATTTATTTCATTTGTTTAAAAAATCAACAATTGTTGTATTTTCACAAATATAATAGAACATATATTATTTTTAAGAATATCTGCTTCAATTCAGGTGATAAAAGGAAAGCCGCAATTGAAAAAACCACAAATTCAAAATTTGTGGGAAAAATTGTTTATAACAATTCTAATTGTTAATAATTTATGGATATTCTGACTAACAATCACTCTCACAATAATTTAATGCATTTTTTGCTAAGAACAAATGTTTTCAACCACAATGACGATATTTGGCTATTTGTTTATAATAACTAAAACATACAATAATCAAATTATTTGTATTCTGGGAGTGCTAAGAGGGTGTCATCTAATGGTAACTTTTTGGTCGATTTTGTTGTAAAAACGGTTATTATTGTATCACAATGAACTTAGCAGATAATTGGTCAATGTTTGTTCACATTCTAGTAATGTAATGCCTGTCTGATGTTGCAGCGGCTTACGGTAAAAACCGCAAAAATATGTATAAACAAAAGGTAACTGGAAGTCTTTGAGTAGCAGAGCACATGTACAGTCAAAGCCCGAGAAACGAAGATGTACCTAGTTAATATAAAAGTATATGGTACGCAGGTAGGCAAAGGTGGGTAGGCAGACCGTGAGGAGACAATGCAAAAGGTGTTAACCACATGTTTTGAAACGGCGAAGAAATCGCTAAAACGATTTTCCAAGGAAGAATCTTTAATTTTAGGTAGGTATAATAAAATTTGGTACAGAGGTAGGCTCTGCGAGGACACGAAAAAATGTGGTGGCCAAATGTTATTCAAATTAAGGGGAAATCCCCTAAATCCAAGTTCCAACGCAGCTTCATCCTTCCGCGAAAATCCATTCCTGAAGCCCTGTGCGGCTGCCTCAGTGCACTGGACCACGACGAGTTTTGCTGGTGTGCCTCCACTCAGTATAACTCAAAAATGCGTTTCAAAGTGTGTCGCGTTTGCGTTCGAGCATGCATGAACCTTTAGAGATTGTCCGCGTGGACGACAGGGTGGTCTTAAAAAGGGCCGTTGAGTTGAAAGTGGAGATTCTTCCTCGTAGAGGTTCCGGTAGTAGATCGAGAACGTTGGCGTCCCAGGGGACAATAGTCGAAGAGCGATGGCGAAGAGCACTAACGATAAGCACAAGGGCAAAAGCGGCACGGTAGCCGAAAGGCGAGAGCAGTCGACGTTGGGTCGAGCGAACACAGACTGAGCAACTGCTGTGCTGTTGCTCGGGACTTCGGGTCCCCTTATGGTAACAATTCTGTTGCATATTATTGTTATTATTTTTGTTATCTGTTTTTATCTGTTATTATTATTGTTATATTACTATTAATATATATTAATATTATATATATTATATGTGTATAATATATTATATACATTATATATATTTTTTTAGATACATTTTTCTGGATGCGCCCTTGATATCAACAAAGCAATAAGCTTATTATTCGTGAATTAATTCTTATACAGAAAAGTTAGTAGTACGTATTTGTACTTTTCTAATAGCTTTTTGGTCTACTTAATATATAAACACGACACACGTAACCTCAAAGTAAAATCTTATTTTTGTATTTTTTTAATTTGTTAATTATAGTATGTTCAAACGAATTTTTCGTGTTTGAATCAACATTCTAATTTTAAACTGAAACACGTTGAACGCTATAAGCAGCAAGTGAGCTAGACACTTGTGGTCCCACTCGGTACTTCACTCGCGTGTCCAGACTCCTACTATCGGCGCAAAAATTATAGGCATCTGCCTTTGAAGCTTAACAACTCAGCCAAAAAAAATGCTAGAGTAATAAGGAAATAGTCATTTGAAAGCTGCAAGTGTTCCGCGTAAATGAGCTTCAAGAAGTTAATGTAAAAAATTTTTTGTGCTTTGCAGACTGAAAAATGTGAAAAAAAGTAAGGAATTTTGGGCACATTTAAGAAGAGTCAAGTTTAGAGCATTCTTTCTTATACAAGGGGCAATGGGAAAAATTTGAAAAAATTCATGAATATGAGGAAAAGCTTTGTGAACAAATTGCAGTTGACAAATTTGAGAAATAATAAAAATTGTTGCTTAACATTACAAAAATGTACGACTATACTATCTTCGGTTCTAATAAAGATATTAAAGCGATTCGAACGGCAAACTGTAACGGATAGGCTCTGTAATTATTTACAATTTCCCGGATGGATGTGATTGTTTTATTTTTCGTGAAAATCGCGATATTCGTAGACATTTTTTTTGTTGGAAAACAAGTGTCAGAAAGCAGCGGGGATCCTTTTTTCTTGCTTTCGACCGCTCGTGCCTTTCTTCGACTCGTGCTTCTGAACTCTTGCCCAGACATTTGACGCCTCCCCCGACCAGTGCCGTATCTCTTTAAGCGAAGTACCTTGGACTTCTAATATTTTCAGAAAAACCAGCGCCATTTTGTTATTGTAAAACCTTCTTTGGATTGTCGGGTGGATTTCAAAAGAAGACAATAAAATATATCAGAATCAGAAAGAAGACGATAAGTATACAGATGTGGAGAAAAAATTGGGGTTTCCTTTGAGAAACAAAGCACAAGATTGTAATACGCGTAACTTCGTACACATTATTTTCTGCAAATTGGAAAATCGGTTCGAGGTTTATTCTAATTTTTGTTGAAAACAATCTCCTACTAAATTTTTAGTTGAAAATTCGGCTTTTTTTTTTGCTTAAAATGTTTATTACTCGGATAAAATTCCATTTATTTGTTAAAAGTCTTGCTAGAAAATTGAATTGTTATGTGGAAAATTTGTCTCTTTTCTTTCAAAACTCATCTTTTTAATACGTTTTGCTTGAGGATTCAACCCATTTTCGAAGAAATTGTCTTTTGATTTCAAAATTTAACAATATGGTTGAATTTTTTTCTCTCTTCGCTGAAAAATAATTGTTAGTTGAAATATCAACTATTACATTCTTCGTCGAAAATGTATCATTTTTTAGTTAGAAATGTAATTATTTAGTTGACAAGTCATCCACGTTATTAAAAAATTATATATTCTGTCGAAAATTGAACTGTTTTGTGGAAAATGTAATTAATGAAAGAGATACGGCACTGGCCGGAGGAGGCGTCAAATGTCTGGACAAGAGTTCAGAAGCACGAGTCAAAGAAAGAATTCCTTACTTTTTTTTCACATTTTTCAGTCTGCAAAGCACAAAAAATTTTTTACATTAACGTCTTCAAGCTCATTTACGTGGAACACTTGCAGCTTTCAAATGACTATTTCCTTATTACTCTAGCATTTTTTTTGGCTGAGCTGTTAAGCTTCAAAGGCAGATGCCTATAATTTTTGCGCCGATAATAGGGAGTAGTTCAGCTGGGTTTCTGCTCCCGAGGAGAGCAGTCTTGTATATAGTTTTGACAGGCTTTGTGTGATATGTTCAAAACCCTCCAAGGACTAGTGTGACGTAAACGTCACGCCAAAAAAATCAAATGATAAAAAAATAAATTTTTTTAAAAAATACAAAAAAATAAATTTTTTTAAAAATACAAAAAAATCCATCAAAAAACAAAAAAATAGTTCACGTATACGTCACGCAGAAAAAAAAATAATAAAAATTTGAAAAAAATATTTAAAAATCCATTGAAAAAAAAAAGTTCTCGTCCTTGGAGGGTTAAAATGAATTTGAGCTATTTCAAGTAAGTGCAGTATGGCAATTTTTGGTCAGGAACGAGCAAATAGGTAACGTGCTTTACTCGTTACCTTTAATTCATTTAAATTCAATTCTCTTTTATTAAAATTTAACAAAATTCTTCCTAACTTGTTTTTATCTGAATTTCTTTACTGAATTCGGAAAAGATGCGAAGCATTCTTTGGAGTTGTTTCGATGGCTCCTTGGCTCGTTAGCATCCTTTTCTAATCCGGCTGTTGCGGATGACGACTTTGTCCTAAAAATTGAATCTAAATTTACGAGAGTTGTTTCGGTGACTCCCTGGCCTCAAGAGTTTGTTTTCCTCAATGACTCAAAACTTTTTAAAGTGTCAAGATTCATTGATTCATTGATGCTTATGTATGTTGAAGAAAAAAGTTTAGAATGGTAAATAATGGTTCGTAGCACTGATTCTCTGGCTTACAATCAATGAATATAAGACTGAGATTTGCCAGAGAATCAAATAGATTTTTCTTTTCTTATTGCAAAATTCATTAGTAATGAAAATACCTAAAAAAATGTCACAAACTCACGATCATTCAAGTTCATAGGAATCACACAAAGATAGAAAGTGGAACAGGATAATAAAAATTCTTCTTCCTTTTATTCTGTTTTAGAATTGCAGCTAGTTAGCTATCGTATCGAGATATTTATTGCATGAGTTTAATGATTTCCGTTCAAAAATATATTGTTATTTTATTTTTGAAATCCAACGAGTCCAGTGACGTCACATTCGAGAAACCTAAACATAATTTAAAGTATTACAACATATTGTGGCCTGAAAATAATATGTCAAAATAATAAATGGGCTTGACTTTGTATACTTTTAGAAGGAATTAAGTAGCACAATCGCGAAATGTAACGAAGTTTTGATGTAATCGTATAATTCTGCCCGAAGAACCTAAGGTTATTTTAAAAGTACGAATCCATTCCATCGTGCATTTGTGTGAAATGCTCTTCAAAAATCGAAAAGAGCTCATGCCACTGTGCTTTTTATTTTTTTATATTAGTTATGTTATATAATTTGGAATTAATATTTAAAAAAATGAAAGAAAATAAAAAATTCTCTTTTGAAAAATATATTTCTTTCTTTACAGCGGATGTTTAATATCAATATGTAGATATTCGTGAAAAAGGGACCCAGTTTTTCGTATTTATTTTCCAAAACATTTGCGTTTTACGAGTTTTGGTCCAAATGTGTGTAATTTATCTGGGTATACGTATATGTACATAAGCATATACCAAAAAACCGGGCCTTCTTCTAACGGATAACCATATAGGAAGTGTCGTGGACATCAACTATTTTTATGAAAAATAGTAGTAAAAATACCTTCTTACATTTCCCATCAATTATGATAAAAAGTATTAGATTTATTTTAATTTTAACCTCTTTTTATCGAGCCTCTATGTTTTAAGATCCTCTGAGTCAGAATGGTTTTTAGGAACACACGCGTGTCTATATATCGGTCGTCTAAAAAAAATTCATTAGGATACTTATATCATAAACAATAAGAAAATGTATGTAAAAACTGCTATGCCCGGCTTGCATTTTGGTGTATGTGAAAAATATATATGTTTCCGTGGAGCACTCCACATATGGCATTTTCACAATACCCTAATTTTTTGATGTATTTAGACTTCACCAAAAGAAATTTCCATGCACAAGCCCTTACTTTATACACAACTCTTTGTAGCTCGAAAATCGTCACCCGCCGGGCCTGTGAGACTCGCTTGCCTTTTTTAGGGTTAAAATAAAACAATCGTTTGTTTTAAAAACTGAAAAGGCTAAAACAAAAAAAAATAAGTGAAGAATTTTTCAAATGTGGAAAAACTCCCGGTTTTCGTGTTATTCACAATTATATAAATCATAACTTTTTTAAAAAAAGTTTAATTCAAAAACTGAACACAAAGAAAAGTAAATAATTTTTTTTTTAATTTGAAAAACCTTTTGAATAATAATGCGAAAACTGCCAAATGCTGATTATGCCATTTCAGAAACTTTTAAAGTATTCAATTATGCGAAAATTAATAAATAACTTACCAAGCAAACTTTTTGCGAATGTAACCATTTTAGCTACACTGGGGACGTTTTCTCTTTATACCGTTTCTATAGTTTTTTCCTAATCTTCCCTGGTTCAGTTAACATGGTTAAATTCGGAAAAATTTTGCTTGGTAATTTACTTTTGCATAATTTAATTCTTTCAAAGCTGTTTTTCGTTAATTTTGCTTCTGAAATGGCATAGTCAAAATTTGATTGTTTTCGACATCCTTATTTAAAAAGATTTGTAATATATTTTTTAAAATTATTTAGATATTTTCTCAGTATTTTACTTATGGGGCATTATTTCTTAACTGCCCCAACTTTAAAAGTCAGGTTCTTCGATTTTTTTTCAAATTCTGGGAATATGTTCACCTACTTAATAGAACTTAATCGACAAATTTATAGACCATAATTACCACCCATCTCCAAGTGATGGGGGATGACATTTTCAACCCCAACGCCTTCACGGGTATTTTCAAAAGCTTGTAACTTCCTTTTTATTTGAGCGATTTGAATTTTTTATGAGGGTTTTCGAAAGGTTATTTTTTACTCTTTTATTCTATTTTATTAACGAAAAAAAAAACGAAAAAAACTTTAAGCATTTTTTAAACAATTTAATTGTTTATTTAACTTTTTTAGCAATTTAGGGTATTTTTATTTATTTTTTAATTGTCTTAAAAGAAAGCTTGAGCTTTTGGCTTCAAAAAAGGACCTGAGCAGAAAAATGTTCCAGTGAATAGTTTCCGAGATATAGGCCCCGATGTGAAGGCAGTTCTAATGCTCGTGCTCAGACGCAATCCTTTAGTAGTCCACATACTAGTTTGCAAGTCTACCATTCTTTCAACGCACTCAGGTTCATTCAGAATTACATTAAATAAGCTAATAAAAAATTTAAGAATGCTTGTCGGTGGTTCAGAGGAAGTTTATATTATTTGTTATTTGTTATAAACAAATAAAAAAGGCAAACCACTCTTTTCAGAAGTGATGTTGATTTTTCTTGGTATGAATGATTCCTTACTATTATAGTTTGTTAGTTTATAATGATTATTGATTGTTTATACACAGTCCAAAAATTTCATTTTATGATCCAACTTTTTTGTGAATATGTGCCTAGAAACTCTTATAAGGTTCAGACTCGGCCTTGATTTTTTTAGGTAAATTTCGATTACAAACTTGTTTTCCAATTTTTCAACTTATTCTGAAGCCAAAACTCTGAAGAAATAATGTTTATTCTTTTTTCATTGTTCTGGCTACTAGTTATTGCTGATTTACATCAAGGTGAAAATTCCACAATGTCCTAATGATCTATTTTTCATAAATCTGGTACCATAGCTAAACGTTAGACAAATGAGCGGTTGGATGCAATAAAAGCCTACTTGTATTTTCAGAAGTCAATTGTTTTTCATTTGTTCTTCATGAAGTTATGTACAAAAAACAAATGAAAAACAAGTGACTTCTAAAAATACAAGTAGGCTGTTATTGCGCCCAACCGCTCAATTATGTTTCGACTTCACTCAGAGACAAAGTTGGCATGAAACAAAGCATCGTCCTCTTGCCTGTTTTGTTTTGAACCAACTAAACATCTTCTTCATACAAACAGACTTATTTGGCTGCAAGATTAGGTGAAGTTTGTCGCAAATGGATAATGTTTGCTGCAAAAAGATTCTTTTTGAGACAAATGAAAATCTTCTCAACCTTCAATTATATGAGAGGAAATTTCATTTGTGTCAAAACGCATTCTTTTGACACAATAGGACATTCCTCGGAGTCTTATTCAATTCTCTGCAAGGTATTTCGGTATTGCTGTTGTAACGCACGGTCTCTCGTTTTTTTGGACTTTATGTTGTTTAGAAATATATCATTTGAAATAAAAGATTACAAATAAAATTCATCATTAATAATGTCAACGAAAATACCTTGAGGTATTTTTTTGCTAATTCTTTTGGCAAGGAAAAGCATTGGAAAACACCAGACTTACGACGTTTGTCGGTAAATCAAAGGTTAAAATTTCCCCAATTGCCGATCAGCGCTCAAATTTGCCGGCCTTGTAGAAAAGAATGTAAGAAATTGAGTTCACAAGTGCCTCCAAATGAATCCAGCATGGAAGAAGAATCTGTTGAAGTGGAAGAAGTTGTTTATGGCAGTGAGGTTGATGACAATAGTGTAGAAAAAGAAATCAGCGATGATCAAGATTTTCTATTGGTTCCGATAGAATATAGTGGTTGTAAAGACATCAGGTCTAGAAACTCTTCAACAAATTATAGAAAAATTTAAGGCAAGTATCTGCAAAGAATTATCTGCTAGCTTGTGTTATGTCTGGCATGGTCAGATTATTTGTTCCATGAAATGGCTAACAACAACTGAAAAATGATTTAATTACCATTGTACTCAGTTTGGTGGCCCAAGCTTACATATTCTGAGGTTTTTCGGCTCGCTAATATTATTTTGTTCTCAAGCTTGTTCTCGTGTGAACCCGGTTTTTCATTATCAGTCACGGAGTGAGTCCAGTGTCATGTTATAAATTAATTTAATACGATGTCTGAAATCTTTTGCGATGATGTTGTAGGTACAAAATTGGGAGCATGGTGTAGTTTGGAGTTCGTCTTTTACCGCTGTTATCTTTACACAGCGGCCGCGAGCGTTGGAGGTGACAAAAGTCGCCTCTGGATGCTTTCATAGAGCTACCATCTGCCACTCCCTAAGCTTTTAGTCGCTTGCTTCCTGATGGTCTCAAAGGTTTTTCACAATGCGACAGGTGTTTAATAAAACCGCTTTCTGAGCTGCTGCCTGTACCCAACTGACTCCTAAATGATCAAGATGTTCAATGCATCTTGCATCCACATGGCATGTAGGTTAAATCACAATAGAATGAATAGATGCATGTTTCACATTCCTCCATATTATCTTTACTTCATGCCTTAGCTCGCTATACTTACGGATCTTGGGTGTATAGATTTGATGAGCCCAAAGGAGTGCGCAATCACAGGGATAACATAGGTGCTGATTGCCCTGATCTTGCTTGCCGAGTTAGAGAACTCTTCAGATTCAATTTTAGCCTTGTAGTGAAGGAAGTCGTTAGGCTTTTCTTAAATATCGTATGCTGAATACACTTAGATTCGAGAATATCCAGGTATTTATATGACTCGCCCTCAGCCATTTCCTCGATATCATTCTCAAACTCGTTTTCTTGCTCTGCGGGACATAATTCTTCTCTGGTTAAATGCACTCTTCTACATTTGTCTAGTCCGAACTCCATGTGGATATCATTGGAAAACTGCTTTGTGACATCGAACACTTGCTGCAATTTTTTGTCTGAACTAGCGTGCAGCTTTAGGTGATCCATGTATAGAAGATGGGTTAGTTTATGACGATCCTCATTACCACGTATTATAAACCCATGTGACATGCTATTTAGTGTTCTGCCTAATGAGGTCAACGCTAAACAGAATCATAGTGCACTGAATGAATCTCATTGAAAGAATACTTGATTCTTGTACCCCAAAGCATCATCGCACAATTTGAAAAGTCGATGATGCGTGGGCATATTTGGCAAATTTTAAGACTTCAAGCAAATAGTCATGTGGTACGGAAGGAAACGCTTGCTTGTAGTCAGTGTATGCCATGTGCAAGTTTCTTTTATGTTTGCGAGCTTGCGTCATATCAATAGCGTCTGTGGTTACTCGATCCTTACTGCCTCGCGAGTTTTTATAACATCTTTTTTGTTATTCTGTAATGATTTAATTCTCGTCGCAGTGAGATTATATCTTATCAGCAATGATAGCTTTAAGGCATTTATAAATTGTTGGAAGAAAGGCTATCGACCGAAATTCAGATGGATTTTGAGCGTCTGGTTTTTTTAGAAACATATACGTAGTTCCTTTGAGCATAAAGCCTGGCATCAGATCAGGGTGTTGGATTACTATCTGAAAACACGTTGCCAACGCAGGATGCACATTCGTCAGGTACTTGTACCAGAAGTTTGCACTATGTCTGGACTTGGAGCTTTCCAGTTACTTGCTGTTTTCAAAACCGCTGAAAAATTTGAAGCTGTGAGGTTAGTCAGCTCCATTTCAGGGTAATTGCTTGTTCTTGCCGTCTCTAGTTGGATCTACGCAGCGTCTAATTTGCTTCTGTTTGTTTTTCCGCAAACAGTCGACCAATATTTAGTCATGTCTTCCAATTGAGGGACTACGGTGTCTAGCTGGTTATTTTGCTTTATACTCAATTCACGGTAGAACCTTCTTTCATTTGCCTGAAAGGTTTGATTTTGCTACCTTGCACTACTTTTCTTGTACCGACGTAGTCTAGCAGTGAGACAACTGTTTGCCGTTGGGAGTCTGTATTCTCATCCAATATTGCTGGTGTCAATGTCTCGATGTACCGAGGGCAGATGATTTTAGTAACATGGTGTATCAGCTTTCTGGTTCTATTTCCTTTTTTATATTGTGTTCGGAATTGACTGATATATTTGATTAAGTAATTGTTTTATTTTAATTTCAATTATTTAACATCGACTTTCCCATTTACACTTCAATTTCATATGTTTACATTTTAGTGGAATTCTAATTTTAAAGTGTTGTCGATTTCTTCTTTTATCCTTATTCTTCTATCGTTGAGTCATATTACTTCAATGAGTGAAAGCTTTTCGTACCTTTTGCAAGCAAATTTAATCTTCCGAACGTTAAATTGATCAGTTGTATTATTTATTCTCAGTGACCTGTCCTTTAATGTATTTTTCATCAAGAAGGTTTATAAACATTGCATCTTTTTTTCTCACATAAACTTCTCTCGCTCGCGAACATTTTTGGTCCTTCGAAAAACGGATGAAATAAATCGCAACTTCTGGGTAGTTCGCGAGTGCAATTAACATATGTGCATCGTGATACAATGATATCAAGACAGTTTTTTACTCAGTGAAACCTCCCGGTATTATTCGGAGTGACAAAAGAGAATTGTTGTGAATTGCCTAGTGAATTTGAAGGTACACAGGAATAACAAAGCTTCATCCAAATCATGCATGCAGCAAGGAACCCTAAAGGAAGTAATGTATATTTAATTCTAATCCTTTTTTTGTTTCGGCAGTTTGTTCTCAACAAGTGTATAATGCTTCGAGTCAGTGTACGTAATTTCTCGGCACGCGTGTAGCCTTGACAGCTGATTACTGTTTGCACCTGCGAATCACGCGGGACGATTCGTATTTTGAGTGAACTTTATGCAATGACTCTCGATAATTAACTTTACTTATACTTCGCAATGATTGTGGTGACTCATAGAATTGACTAATTCCGCTCTTGATTATTACTAAACGCTTTCGAGTCGGACATTTCGATCACGTTACCTATCTCTTTTATTTTTTTAACTACAATTAGCAGCAATTCGTGTTAGTGTATTAATCTCGAGTCAACAAATATACTTCGTAAGATTGCATTAATCAACTTTCGGGACGACGATTCAAACATGTTATTACCTGTGACAACATTGAAACATTTTGTTTAAACGGTTTAACTAATTTAATTACTTGTCGTGTCAGCACAAAGTTCGGTCATTCAAAATGTCCAAAACACAAGCTGCCTTCTCGAGCGAATGAAACTTGCTAGTCGAATAAAAAAGTCGTTTCAATCGGTTTCTACAGTACTCACACGCGGTATGCTCCGGGCACGATTAGAGATGCTCGAAGCAAATTACTTGAAGTTCCAGCAACAGCATGTTGAGTTATTGAAAGCGCCTTTGGAGGAAGAAGTCACATATTTTAAGGGTTTCATCTTCACCCAAACAAAAGAATGGTATCAAGTTGCTAAGGGCAAATTCTTCGATGCAAACGACGCTCTTACCTGCGTGCAGGCATCTAACTCTTCAATAAGCGTTAATCAGCATGTCTCATCATCTTCTGCAAGGTTTTTTCTAAAAATTACCTTGCCAACGTTCTCTGGGAATTATACCGGATGGTCGAATTTTTCAGACTTATTAATATCACTGATTGCTGAAAATACAGAAATCGCGGATTTTGTTAAATTACAGCATTTAAAAACAACAGGAGAGCTGGCTCAACTCCTTAAAAACAATCCGGTTACAAACGAAAATTGTATGCATGAGTGGGATTTGTTAGTAAAACGTCATAAGAATCAGAGATTATTGATAAATTCTCACTTGTCTATTCTCTTTTCGTTAAAGCCTTTAAAGTCGGAATCAGCTTCAAATCTGAAGGATCTTGTCAACAGTGCTGAAGAAAATCAAGAAGCTCTCAAGGCGCTTAAATGTCCAGTCGAGAATTGGTCGCATTTCTTAATCTTTCATCTGACGAACCTACTGAAGTCGCAAACTCGACGTGACTGGGAGACATCATTAGGTGATACGACAGAGTTTCCTTCTTATGATTCCTTGCACACATTTCTTGAGGGCAAGATTCGCACATTGGAGATTCTTGAAGGGAATCCAGCTAACTTAGAGGATTCTTCGAATTGAAAGTCGAATGATAAATCGAAGGCATGAAAGTATAGTAAAGGAAGCCGTGGTTCGAACAAGAGTTCTGCATCATCATCTCACCTTTCAACAGATCAGACTCAGAATTCTGATCAAGTTCGAAAATGTTTCGGCTATGGGTAAGCACACTTCTTGATGTATTGCGGTCAATTTAGAGCGATGAATGCAATACAACTAAATGAATTCGCGACTAAAAGGAAACTTTGCCTTAACTGTCTGCGTCAACAAGCGAATGTCCTTCATCAAGAACGTGTCGATTATGTGATCAGAAACATCACGCAATGCTTCATCAAGATGTGGCGACATCGAACATCGCTCATCAGTCACCTTTAACTCAAAGAGAAGATCGTACATTGTCCAGCGTTCAACAACTCAGCATTCATCGTGTGACTCGACCTAGAGCAAAAGGTCTATCACCTACAGCTTTTATCAAGGTTAAGTCAATTAGTGGTGCTTCAGTGTTTGTGGATGCACTCCTTGATCAGGGTTCTGAAGTGTCCCTCGTATCTGAGTGTCTCGCACAACGACTCAAGCTCGCGCGTTAAAGTTGTGAATTAGGTTTGCTAACTATCAGTGCAGGACGTCCTACACCAACTCACGGTACAGTGTCATGTATTCTTGCGCCACGTTTCGAATCCGACTTCGAGTATCCATTTGATGCACAGATTTCAGAAACTCAAGAGTGATCGACGTGATCATTGGAGCAGATGTTTGTCCTTATATGCTTCTTCCGAACATTCTGATAGGTCCCTTTAACACTCCTGTTGCTCAGGAAACATACTTCGGTTGGACCTTATCTGGGAAAACTACAGGAGATTCGTTACCTAAATCAACTGAAGAGCCGTCTTCAGTACCAGGAATGCATATTTTGTGCAAAACACCGTAGCCTTTGGCCTTTAAAGATTTTGGGAGGAACAAGAGGTTCAATCAAAGTCCATACTGATGTCTGAAGAACAGGAGATTTTACGTCGTTGGAGGTGTTTTCGTGTAGCTCTCTGTGCTGACGTAGAGAAAATGTACCGATAAATCCAGGTACACCGAGAAGATCAGGATCTTCAACTGATCCTCTGGAGAAAATCGCCAAATGATTTAGTTCAAACGTTTCGTCTCACCACGGTTACTTATGGTTTTTCTTGTGATCCTTTTCTTACACTACCTTGCATTCAACAACTCGCCCTTGATGAGGGTGAAAATCATCCAAAAGCAGCTAAAGTTGTACATCGAAGGACTTATGTGGACGACGTAATCACAGGTGCAGATAACTTCGAGGAGGCAATTTCTTTACAGAATCAATTACATCGACTTTTTACAGTGGGTGGCTTTCCACTTCGCAAGTGGATGTCAAGTGATTCTGATCTACTAGAGAAAATTTCAGACGAACTTTGAGCTTCGTCTCAGCCTCTATCCTTATAATTCCAGCAATCGTTTCATATTCTGGGCCTCTCTTGGAGTCCTCAACAAGATGTGATGACCTTCCACGTCCAGTTACCAGCCTGTCCAGATGTCAGCACTAAATGTACCGTTTTGAGACAGATAGCTCAGCTGTTCGATCCGCCAGGATGGCTGAGTCCAGTTGTAATAACAGCTAAGATCCTTATTCAAACTCTCTGGATTTTAAAGATCTTCCTTGGACCTCCGCAGCAGTTTATCTTCTTGTGACCTCTGACTCTGATACGAAGTCAGTATCGCTATTGATTTCGAAAATTGAGGTCGCTTCCATTCAAACAGGTATCGCTACGAAGCTTAGAACTGTGTGGAGCAGTTATTCTCGTTCGATTTGTGCATCACGTTCAGCAAACACTTTTGTTGGATGTTCCCATTCATCTATGGTGTGATTCAACAGTCACGCTGGTCTGGATTCACGCACATCCCACAAAATGGAAGACCTTCGTAGCTAATAGAGTTGTCGAAATCCAAACCACACTATTATCAGCCACAAATTCCATCATCAGTTAATCCTGAAGTAGATTTAGAAGAGCGAACATTAAAAGTTCATACTTCTGGTTGTGTTCCAGCTATGTGGGTGCTTCTCCATCGCTACTCTTCTTTGGATTAACTTCTATGAGCGACTGTCTGGTTGCAACGATCTATCCTACATTATTTTCAGCAATCCTGTTCAAAGTCATCATTCCTTACACCTTTAGAACTTAAGAAAGCTCGCCTAGATTGGATTCGACACGAACAGCAATTCTATTTTGAAGCAGACATCAAGGCTCTATCATCAGGAAGGTCTTTTCCTTTCAAAAGCAAGTTATATCGTTAAACACCTTATTTAGATGCCCAACAACTGCTTCGTGTAGGAGGTAGGTTGAAGAATTCAGCTTTGGATCCTGATGAGAAACCAGCTCACTTTGGGAACCGTAAGGCAGACCTACTGGATTCTACGTGTTCGATCGGTTGTGAGGGCCTTTATTCATCGATGTTTACCATGCCTACGACATCGGGCTGGAAAGACTCAACAATTGATGGCAGACCTTTTAGCAATTCGCTCTACTCCGAGTCGACCGTTTCTACATACTGGCGTCGATTATGCTGAACCCGTTTACTCGCGAACAACTAAGGGTCGTGGTTATCGATTATATAAGGGCTACATCGCAGTCTTCGTTTGCTGGTCTACTCTAGCTGTTCATTTGGAAGCTGTCTCAGACTATACGGCTGATGTCTTTCTAGCTGTCTACTACAGATTCATTTCTCGACGTGGAATTTGTGCTACCTCGACCAGCGATCAAGGTACAAACTTTGTTGAAGCAGACGTCAAACTTAAAGCGATGTTTTCAGCAGCTTCAAAGGAGTCAACCCTTTTAGCTTCGTGTCTCGCTTTGTATGGCACAGAGTGGCAATTTAATCCACCAGGTGCGCCGCATTTTTGGGGAATTTGGGAAGCGGCAGTGAAGTCGACGAAACACCACCTTCGGCGAGTCATCGGAGATACTACCCTTACACATGAAGAAATGAGCACATTTCTGGTTCAAGTAGAGACCTGTTCAAATTCAAGACCTCTTCAATCCATGTGCGATCATTCTGATGATCTTACGGCTCTTACTCCAGGTATTTTTTTGACTGTAGAATCTCTCAACAGTATCCCTGAGCCAAGTTACATTGACATTGCCTCGAATCGCTTATCTCGATGGCAATTGTTACAACAAATGCGTCAGCATCTCTGGCAGCGTTGGTCCTCGGTGTACCTGAAAGAGCTTCAATCTCGTTCGAAGTGGAGGAATCCTTATCCATCACTTGAAGTAGGTAACCTCGCTTTTATCCGTGATGAAAATTCACCACCCACAAAGTGGACTTTAGGTCGTGTCGTTGAGCTTCATCCCGGATCTGATTGTCATGTGCGCGTTGTGTCTCTCCGCACTGCAAATGGTTTGTCTAAACGCCCTGCAGTAAAATTGTGTCTTTTACCAAGGGCGAAGGAAAATTTTCAGATTTCGTGTTGAAGTGCCGTGTACTCTCTTTACGGTTGTGTTAGTTGAATGTTTCAATTTAATCATTTCTGTCTTGTTCTGTTAATGACAGTTTTAACCACTTATTTATCAGATCGTCGTAAGAAATTTGTTATCCAAATTCTTAAAACTTTTAATTTTTATTGTCATTATTAAATTATTATTTTTTTGAATGAACTGTGGTAATCTTTTTTAATTATGTCCCTACAAAGCGGGCGGAATAATCAGAATTAACTGATATATTTTACTAACTACATTGTTTTATTTTAATTCCATTTATTCAACATCGACTTTTCCATTTAGACTTTAATTTCATATGTTTACATTTGAATGGAATTCTAATTTTAAAGTGTTATCGATTTCTTTTGTTATCCTTCTTCTTCTATCGTGGAGTCATATTCCTTCAATGAGTGAGAGATTTTCGCACTTCTATTGCTCGCGAACATATTGAGTCAATCGACCCAATTTGCACCTTACTTTGCTGACATCCATATCCGACCTGACTTTCCATGGTGGATCTCGGTCCCTTCCTGAGGCAAAGACTGCATTTGTAGGCCTAGTTCTGCAACCCAACGTTCTAACGGCTGCCACAGCTGCACAATACACAAGTGTTTGTACCTCTAACGCAGTTAGCGTTGCGTGCTAATGCATAGGTAAAACCTTCCTATTTAGGTGTTCTATTAGTGCACGCAGATCATTTGTGATGCTCATCTTGGGCAGAGAATGCCTTTATGTTGATTTTACATGTCTGAACTATAGTAAAGCATGACCAAAATTCCTTTCACGGTGCTGTAGTTTTTCTGGGATTTCGCTGTTTACATCAACGTTATTAATGTCCGGATGTGGTTTTACTGGGCCTTATACTTAATGTACACTGCCCCTAGCACCTATTCCTTCAGCTACGATCAGTTCTTCGTTTTCTACATCTTTTAAAGGGGGGTCATGAATAGGAAGCTGCTGTTCCACTTCCATTTTGATTGCAGTAATTTCAACAGCCGAAAGCAATCTGTTTACAGTTATAAGGCGTTTTTCGTCCACTAGATTCTGCTCATTTATTCTTGTGGCTAGCTCTGGGTACTTAGGTAGGAAGAGTCGATGGTGTTCTTTCCTCACACTTTATGGTATGTCCATTTACATACATATACATATGGTATGTCCATTTTAATCGCCTTCTTGGTTGCTGAACCTTTGCTTCTGCCTCTCGTTGAATTAGGCCATCTGCCTCTAGAGGATGTGGTGGCATTGGATCATTAAGTTGAGCAAGGACATCAATTGCTACTGCTTGATCGTGTGATGCGGCTTCCTCTAACTGATGTTCATTGTCGATGTTTTTCCACGCCAAATCAACCTGCTGTTTAATATCCATTACTGGGTCTTCTGAGATAAGAAGATTACTTCTGATGTCCTTCGCCTTACTCATAAGTCTTCTCACTGAAACTTTTTGTATTCAAGGATACTTCGCAGCAAACTTCATCCTGATATTGTATCCCTTTTCGCTTTTGGTTTCATACTTCGCACTTTCATAATAGAGACGCACCAATTCCCCTTTCATTGGGGTATCCCACACTGAAAAAATGTTGGGCAAGCAGCTGTCTTCTTAGTGGGATCGCAGCGCCACTACGGCGGTTAGTAAAGCGGCGTCACCACATTTGAGTGAGCAATAATGCCAAACGTGCGAGAAGATCCCTTCTCGCGTGTTGGGAACGCTGCAGTCCCACAAAAGAGAAAGCAATAGAAATAGAAATAGATTTTCGCGGAAAAATTAAGCTACAAGTCGCAGTTAAGTTTTGTGATCATGTAAGCAGTTAAGTACACCAGAAATCAATAATAGTCTATGCCTGGACACAAATATAATAAAAATAAATTATTTAAAATACATTCTATTGCTATAAAAAATGTTGTAAACAAATAGATATCTATCGAACTTTTACGAGATAAAATATTTTGTTGGTATGAAAAATAATTTTAAAATATTTGAAAATGTTATTTGAAGTGCAAAAAAGTGTGTAAACATACAAATTTATAATTTTTTCTAACAAATTATAAAAATAATTGTTGTAGAGTCGTATATTTTCACAGATGAAAACAATTTTTCACACAACGATGCTGCGAATGAGTTTATGATTTCTTAGCCCAAAAGGTTTATTCTAAGTGAGAAATTTCAATTTTTATAACAAATTGTGTAAATAATTGTGTTATATTCCTTTAATTCTTTCAGGGAAAAAATTATATTGTTGTTTAAAAACATTCTGCTAATGACTTTGTGATGTTACCTGCCTATTTTATAAAATAGTTTGTCTAATTTAACAATTTCAATTTTTATTAACAAGTTTTATATACCATTGTGTGATGTCGTGTATAAAAAATGAGTTTTTTTCATAAAACTTGATGCAACTGATTTTATGCTGCAAATTATCTCAATAATTCTAGTTGTCATTAATAAATTAAATATATAGATAGTTGTTTATATAATTTGTTGATAACAATTAAAATTATCAGCTTAGAATAAACCTTTTCGGTTGAATTAAATGATAAAGCCATTCACAGCGATTTTTTGTGAAAAAAAAAAATAATTTTTATAAATTCTTAATCAAATTCCGTGTATATAGGTTCACTGAAATTCGGTGAGCGTTTGAGAAATATTTTCGGTGTTGCCCAGGAGAAACTGGAAAGGACGCCTAATAGGTTCACCGAAATATGGTGAGCGATATACCAAACATTTTCGGTGTACTTCCATAAGAAGTCATCCATCATGCTAACGCACCTGTAAAAATGAAATAAACACCAAGAAACGCGAATACGATAAACCGTTTGCCATGTAGTAAACTCCACGCGAAACTCGGCTTGTGGGGCTGCCGTTCTCCCGCCTAATGGGAGCCTACAGCTCTTGCGATGTGGGCACAAAGCGTGCCCAACAAGAGAGAGAATCCGCATCAAGCTGCGGGCGAGCAGCAGTCGACGCATTTGGTGTAGCAGCACTATCACGTGAGCGAGCAGCTCGCCCGAAATTTTTTCAGTGCACTTGATGCTCTTCCACGGTATTTCTGCGGAGGTGGTTGGCTCCAAATTGCTAACGCTAGCCAAAGCATCCTCAGCGGGCACAGTTGATGTTACACTGTTTGCCGTTTGTTACAGATGTTCTTGCTGGCCAGCTGCTTGGTTAGTGAGATCTGCGTTACCATCTCGCACGGAAGTGACAAGCGTTTCAAAATATTTAATAGACTCTCCATGATATTGCTTCCTCATAGAGGGAGGTTTGTAATGACCTAAATTTTCAAATATACTTTTTTGACATATTTTGCTATAATTCGACCCCAGGAGCTCGAAAATAAAATTTTTTTAAATGCCGCGAGTGTGATTTTGAGGTAGAGTGACCATTTAGAAGTAGCTTTTTGTTGCATTTAGAAGTAGCTTTTTGTTGCTTTTAGAAATTCAAAAGAAAAATTTTACCTCGTTTATATAAGGAAAACTTTTTTGATATTCTAAATACAACAATACGACATCTAGCGTATTTGTTCGCGTCTATGGGACGCATGGATCGACCTATTGTTAAAACTTTTATGACCTACCAGTACCGATTTATGAAGTTTCAAAAAATGATTTAATCTGTTTATATAAGAAAAACTTTTTTGATGTTCAAAATACGACAATATTATATTCAGTGTATTTGTTCGCCTTCTTGAGACGCAGCAATTGACCTACTGAGAAATCTTTTATGGCCCATCAGTACCTATATATGAATTTGAAAAAACGGTTTATTCTGTTTATATAAGAAATTTTATTTTTATTTTCAAAATACGACAATATTATATAGAGTATTTTTTCGCGTCGTTGAGACGCATCGCTTGACCTATTGAAAAACTTTGTTCATGTTAGGAGTACTATAGTACTATATTTGACATATTTGTTTGCGTCTTCGAGACACGTTCAATGACCTATTGGTGAACCTTCTATAAACTCTTATGATCTATCAATACCGATTTATAAATTGAAAAAATATGTTGTTTATCTTGTTGATATAAGGAAAACTTTTTTAATATTGGGAAAAAAACTATGATGCATATATTTGTTCGCGTCTTCGAGACGCGTAGCTTGATCTTTTGACGAACTTTCGAAGACCATTATTGATTAATCAATAGCTAGTCAGAAAGTTTTAAGAAAAGTTACAGTGTTTATATGAGGTTTTAATTTGAAATATAAAACTACAGTAGGTTAAATAGTTGTTCATTGCAACAGAACACATTAATTGACATTTTGGTGGGCCCTCTGATCTTCGGAAAATAAAATATTCGGAAAGACAGAAATATAGGTTTGAAAAATCTTGAAAGTATCAATCTTTTCTGTTGTTAGGGAAAACCTCCCTCTATCAGGAAGGAAATTTATTTGATACTTATATGAAACGAAAATGCTTATAAAATGAGCAGAAATAAATACACCCATAGTAAATACGTCCATAGTACTTCGCAGCCGTATTTATTGTTTCTGGTGTTCCTCGTAGTCCCTTTCCTGTTCGTTCTCTGTGGGTCTAGCATGGGAAACCAACGCCAGAACACCTTCAGCAGGGAATATTATTATTTTTTTATTTTTTTTTTTATTATTAATATATAATATAATAAATAATAATGATTTGGCGACCCCATCGCCTGAGAGCTCCGGCTCTTGCAGTCAGCCACGTTGTTTTGCGTTAAATCCCCAATGCAATGAATTATGCGGTTACGACACCAGTATCGCGCAGT
>CAKNYM010050550.1:98539-125587 GCA_932195095.1 Andricus curvator | reverse complement strand
CTGACTGCAAGAGCCGGAGCTCTCGGGCGATGGGGTTGCCACATCCCCGACGATCCTCGGGTAGCGACAAGCGTTTCAAATTTTTTAAAATATTCTCCATTATTAGTTATGGGTTTTGATGTTCCTCTTAGTCACTTTCCTCTTCATTCTCTGCCTGTCTGGCATGGGAAACCCTGTCAGTAGCAATGCTACGGCCAACATAGCCATCAAATTCATGAGAGGAAAGCTCAAGCCCATAGCACTGCGGTAAAACTTATTGTACTATACCCTAGAATATAACCATCTCCATAAGGTCAGTCTTTACCGTAAAGGCTTACACTGATTGGCAGGAGATGTCATGAAAGTCTTCTGTATTGAGAAAATAATCCCCCAGGTGCATCACATTCACAAAGTATGTAATGAGCTGTCTCCTCAGGAAAATCGCACATTCTACAACGAGGGTTAACTCCAATCCTCATGTTGATCGAATTTCCTCTCAGTCGGCAAGCATTCCTAATACAACATTAATCTGCCTTTCTTCCATGTTCAAAAGTCCTGTTAGTACATATACCAGATATAAAATTCTTAGAATGCACCATTTTTTTGGTTTCCTTCCAATATCTCGCATGCTTCTCCGAGCGCCACATACCAAGGGCTCCTTTTGCAGATGTGTACGAAATACCGCAGTAGGATTCCGGGCCAATCAGGGGCTTTGAAGCTCTTACCTTAGCCAGTGCATCTGCTTTCTCATTACCTTCAATATCTTCATGGCCGGAAACCCAGATTAGACAGACCCAGTATTTACCGGCATCCTTAAGAAGACCTTGAAGGTAACTCCAGACTAGTCTGGAAGTGAACTCTTCAGATGTAAGAGCCTTAAGTGCTGCTTGGCTGTCAGAACAAATTTAAAAGTGCTGGCCTTTATAAGCCTGCTCACATAGTTCCTACAGGCAAGCTTTAAAAGCTATCATTACGGCCTGGAAAACTGAAGGGAATGTGCCCAGTGCTCTTGTTATCTCAGTCCTGGCTTCTTTCCATAGATTCCATCCCCTGTTCCCAAGGAGTCTTTAGAGTTGTCTGTATACCAAACAAGACCTGCTGGTGTAAATAATTGTCCCCTTTTCCCTTCAGAATGCCGTACTTCCTTCTTAGGGAAGATGACTTTTAAGGGTTTCAAGATGGATAATTTCCTCAACATAACGTCAGTTTGCAAAGCGAGAATATTATCCTCGCATAGCATGCGCTTACTGGTATCATGTAGATCTTTCATCTCAACATCACTAAGGTTGGCCTCTACCAGGATTCTATAGACTTCCGCTACTGCAATCTTCTTTATGAAAAGAGGCAACGGCGTGATGTCCAGAATGACCTCAAGAGCTGCTGTGTACTGAGTAGTTCAGTCATTGGCAACCAGATCTTTCAGGCATATGCTATCATGGGTATAATTATCATTGTATATAACCAGTAAGTAAGTCCATACCGTAGAACAACGGTCCCTACAACCATTGCTCTACTATGTTGAGCGCTGACTGCATGCGTTTCAAAAAAGTGCCCTTATGCTTCCCTGTTACCAGGATCGCCAGGTCATCTACATAGCCTTGAGTGTAAAAACCCGATTCGTTAAAAACACGAATCAGGTCATCAATGATAAGCGCCCACTGGGTGAATGAAAAAACTCCTCCCTGTTGGCATCCCCTTGAAACTTTGGCTTTCACTTCTTTACATGTTCTTTACATGTTTACATATTCTGTATATGGATTCAATTAGGGTGTTACTAAAAGCCCTTCCTATGTCAGTTGCCTTAGGGTTCCTATACCTTTGAATCTCAGGTCTGTCGGCTGTCAAGGAGAGGCATATCTGTGTATGATCCGATAGGGACATATCCGACGATATATTCCATCAATAAAGTTCAATCAGTAGTTAGGAGGTAATCTAATAAAGATTCACCCCTGTGATTGGTGTCCTTACTAACCGAAGTCGAATTATGTGCGTTAGCGTCACATCTGATGAGCAATGGCTATCCTTTTGCACAGCAAGAGTCCACCAGATTTCGCCATTCCTCAGATGGTGAGTCCTCGGAGTCAAATGGTATGTACGCTGAGCAACTCACCATAGGTTGGTGCCTGCCCCCAAAAACGTGCTCAATTTTCATTGCCACCAAGTCTCTAGAAAAGAACCTTTGTAATCCAATAAATTTAATATTGCCTCTGACATAAAGTGCTACCCTAGGTGTTTCTACGGTACTATCATAAATGACTGATCCGATCTTGTTACTTAATCCTCTAACTTTCCCCTAGAAAGCCCAAGGTTCTTGTATTAAGGCAAAAGCTATTTGTTTCGCTGTCAAACGTCTGCTTAAGACAGCAGACGCTCCTTTAGCGTGGTGAAGGTTTATCTGGATAAGATCCAGACTGTAAAGGAGACATCTAGTGTCCATTTTAACCTCCGGTTACCTCCTCCATCTTTTTTGAAGACAAATACAGTGCTCTATCATGAAGCTCAGTCAGATGGCTCAAAATTACCTGTACTAAATTACCGTTTAATATTTACATACAACGCAAAGTGTTTCCAATAGAATATCGTTTACAATTACCTCTAATAAAAAATGTTCAATACAATGTCGGTATCTGGAGAAAGTTTTCCTAAATCGTGTGAATATAATTACATTTGCTAAGTACAAAAACGAAACGGAAATCACGAAAGCATTTTGTGTCATTTCGATCAGGTCCCTAAAATGGTTGATCCAATATGACGAACAATGAATCATTTTATATGTATAGTTCGCCATACAGGATCAAGCCATTCTGAATTTTAAAATTCTGCATGACATCAAGTTCGTTATCAACGATTCAAACACGTCAAAGTACACTTTCATTTTTTGTAAATTGTTGTGAATTATGTGTCGGGTTTTTTACTATTATCATACAATTATAACATATTTTTGGATTTATGAAACATTTGCTACACTGAAAATAAGAACTTTTAAATTTACTTATCAAGAAAATTTGAACAAACTCAGAAACTCATGGAAGTTGTATACCATCTTAGAAATAAAATCTGAGAAGACCGCAAAACTAATTTCAACCTAAAAGTTTCTTGTTACTCAATGGTACTTTGCGGAATACAAATCTGTGGTGATTTACACATAATTTGAGCACAAAATTAATATAAATAATCGTTGGTGGGCTTATTGAAAAAATTCATATTTTAAAAATCGAACTTTTTTCTCAACATTTTTAATTTATGGTACGTGCATGTTATTTTGCATACAAAATAAAGTAAAAAAGTTTGGTAAAATATTTCTATAAAATGATTACCTTGAGTTCTGCGACATGTTTTGTAGTGTCTATAGGTCCATTTTACCTAAAATGTTATTGGAAAGCTTGATTACGGGGCCTTTCTTTGCAGGATGCGATTATCTGATGACCTACTAATGTTTTCAGTACAAAATAAAAGTAATTGCTGCACGGAGAAAAAAACTAAGTATAATAGCAAGTTGAGCTATTCCTATTAATTTAAGAAATTTTAACGTGCAAAATTGGCCAAAGTTCGTGCTATATTTGCTTGAACTCATACACTACGAAAGCGTAAAGGGTATGGTAATACAGCTCGAGCGTATGCTTTGAAAGTAGTATCACCGTGCGCGAAAATATATCACTTCACCGTGCTATGGTTGCAAGAAACCAGTGCGATTTCGGTATGGGTTTCTTAAAAAGGAGGTCTTAAGCCACGCCTACCAGCGCTTGCTATCTCACAGGTATGGTGGGAGAATGGGGAGCGCAAGAAACTGATGCCGAAATCACAAGGGTTCCTTGCAATCACAGCCCGGTTAAGTGATAGGGTTTTCTCGCTCGGCGATACTGCTCTTGGAACATCGAATGTTTAACTTTCCTAGTATAAGACATGCACGTGCTTAAAATGCACAAATTCTAGCTAAGATAACAAGAAAAAAATGTGCCACAAACGCATGAGAGGTACCCTTGTTATTTTACTTACATTTTTTTCTTCGTGTGGAGGGCTTTTTTTAAAAGAAGGATTTAATGCTTATTTCTCCCAATTTTTGTTTCGTGAGGGTTATTACACATAAAACGTAGAGTAAAAAAATCTTATGGAATATTTATTTATATTTTATGGGCTTCTCTTTTGATAAAGCTTTTTCTGATAAATTAGTTACCTTTACTGTCGAGGTGGTTCCGTGAGATGCTGAGTGGTTACTGACGTTGCTGTTGATTTAAGTACTTAGCTCAGCAACCTATGATTTAGGGCTGGATGTGGATCAAGATGGCGAAGGCTGTGATGCAAGGGTGGACGTACCCATTTGTCTGGAGAATCTCATAGACTTTATCGGTGAGAATGCTGTGTTCCTGGCGTGTATTGCTGGGTTGTACTGCTAGTAGCGTACGCGTTTGCTCTGGGAGGTTGGTGAGCCATCGGGAACGACGCACTTTTTCTATATTTATTAGTTAAATGAATCTGTATCCATAGTATTTAATACAATAACGATGTATATCATGTACTTCAATTTACCTACAATAATGTAACGGAGTATTTAATCCTACAATTAGTATTATATTTCATTCAAAGTTCGAGACCGAAGTACGTCGAAAAAATATTCAAAAAGAAAGATTCCCTACTGTGAAAATTAAACCAGTCAACATAAGCAGTAAAATTAAAATTAATGTCTAAACAAAAATGGTTCAAGATATTGTGCGACTAGATTTGATGAAATAAACAAGCCAGAAAACGAAGAAGAAATAGAAGTCAGGGTAAAATTCGATTATATTATCACGAGAATTTGTACAAGAGTTATTGATTTGAAATTTAGATAACATATAATCGCCTAAGCTAATGTGCGATATTTAAGCTAAAAATTCAGACAGTTATAATAACCACACCAAGACTATGGGCCAGGAACGATGAAAAGTGGCCAAAATTCGATTTTACGTCGAATTTGTCTGAAAATTGGAGTGAGGGAGTTTTCGTGTAGCTGATTTCGAATTTGATGTCAAAAATTACAAATTCAAAATGGCAATTACAATATGGCAGACAGAATTTCTCTCTCCTCTCCTCTCCTCTATCTCTCTCTCTCTCTCTCTCTGTCATTTTGAATTTGTAATTTTTGACGTCAAATTCGAAATCAGGGACCCTGAAAACGCCCTTATACCAAGTTTCAGACAAATTCGATACAAAATCGAGTTTTTGCCACTTTTGGTGGTTCCTCCTGGTCCTTAGTGGGCTCCATTTGTGCGCACACAGTTATTTGTTGCTTTTTCATCAGAATAAAAAAAGGAGCAAAAAGGCGCCCCCTTACGTCAAATTAGACATGCTAAGGAATCCATCGGTACCTTACTTTTCCAAATGTGAAGTGGTATGCGACGACATGTAGTTTCGACAGCAGAAATTTGAGGAGAAAATCTAACTTTTTCGAATAAAATATGTAAATTTCACGTTTTTATATCAGTTTTAGAGCTTTTACAACATTTTTTTGAATTCATCATCAAAACTGAATGTCAAGTAATGACAATAAGTTTGCTTTTCGGTAACTATCATAAAATTGTATCACTTCATTTTAGTAAACAAGGCTACAGAATCAAGTTCCATTTTTCGAATTTGAATGTTTGTCAACATATCACAGGGTAGCCGGTTGATATAAAACTTCAAATACAGATACTTCGTGGTGTCTCAATCACGAAAATATATTCATTTGATTCAAATTTGGATCTGGACTTCTGGTCAAAAAATTGAGATCCTGGCCCAATAAAGCGTCACATAAAGCATTCAAAATAAGAATTTATGTACATCTAATCATAAAAACAAATTGAGTTTCATCACCTCAAACTTAATAAGGTTGCATTTTAGCTTTTAGGTAAAATCACAGAAGTACAATATATTGGCCACGCTTGAAATAGGCGGTTCGTTGGTATCAAAACCTTACAGAGTGGATGTTCACATTCAGTCACAATTATATATCATTGGATTGCCAGAAACACGTTAAAATATAATCATTTGTTTGCAGGCAATTTTTGATATAGCTGCTATCAAAGAAGATTAATTGGGAAATGTAAGCTTATTATGCTCCGTATAAACGTTTGATTTCCCCTCTTTCCTCAAACAGGGTATCTACTAACCGGGAAAACCGGAAATTAGCCAGGAATTAAAATGAAACCGGGAATTAACCGGGAATACCAATTATAACCGGGAATCACATTTAAAGTTTTCGAAAATGTGATTTGTTTTATTATTCATGATAACGAGATAAATAAATTTGAATGTTTACTGTTTAAAATCATATAAATGGATGGTGAAATTCAAAAGTCGCGCGAAAAATAGGTAGGTAAGGTTAGTTTATCGAAACGATCGACTCGTAGCGCGCCCATCTGATTAAATTCAATGAAGAGAAGTTCACACTTTACAAAAATAATAGAGTGGAATGTGCGCGTCCTCGTATTGCCGGTTTGATGATTTGGACCTTTGGATGTTTAATTTATAATTTGGTAAGTTTTTGACTTTGTATTCTTCAATACATATTTTGTGTTAGAGTTATAATTATGTGTTAATTCTGTTTCTACTGACATGACTGTTGAACGTGGTTCAACACTCTATTTAATGCAAACCGAAGTTTGTCTGAGGATTGTTGATGAAAGATTTTTTATGGTGGTTCAATGAGTAAAAAATTCAGAATATGTTGCAAATTTTTAAAGCTTTTTTTATATGTTGGAAGATTGATTTTGAAAATTAAAAGTGAAAGATTTCGAATCATACTTAATCTATTTAAACTTTGAAGTCAGGTACGTGAAAGCTTGGGGTAAAAATAACCATATTATTAAAACTATTTTGTATTTTCGGGATAAAAGTTATAAAAACAAACTTAAAATTTTTAGGTTATGAGTGTCGATTCTCAGTGAAGGTTTGTCATGATTGTCATGTATATCCTCGCATCAATATAGGAATTGTAATAAATATGATAAAAAGAAGTATTTAGAAATTATATCTAAAATTTCTTAAATTTTATAACAATTAAAAACAATGTTTAAGCTCTAAGCAATTTATTTACATCTAAGAGATATAATAATTATGAATTATTATGAAATTCTACTTTGCTGAGCAAGACCTTTTTAATTTGAACCTTTTCATAATTCTCGCATTTTTTTGCTGAACTACTTAATTTTGTTAATCGCTTAAGATTATTTGTGAAAATTATTATTATAAAGATCCTGGGTTAATTATAAAATTTATTTATTTTAATACGAAGCGAATTTTGCATTAAGTACGTTATAAACACATTTAATTATAATTAAATTGTGATAATAAAAAATGCAAGGTAGTTTTTTGTAATAAATTTGTAATAATTAATCGCTAATACCAAAGAAATTGAAAATTATATCTAAGAATTATTTACGAATTAGAATTAAAAAAATAATTAACCAAATATATGTTTATAAAAAATCATAACTGCCGTTTTTTATGAGTCTGCGCAGTTACTTAAGAAATCGAAATTGCATTATACAGGGTGCCCCAGACTCAAGTGTCCAGACTTATATAGCTATATAAAAAAAAATTTATGCCAAACCAATCATGAGCGCGGTATAAACAGTCGTGCGTACGTGAGCGGCTGTCTAACGCAGTGTTATTGAAGCGAGCGCCGAGGTGGGGTTAGCAAGGGGAGAACAGCAATCACTACACTACGTTGGACTCCCGCACTCATTGGTCCAGCCTAAATATTTAATAACTCAAAAACTAAAACTTCAACTGATTTTTGGAAAAGGAATTTTAGATTTATTTTTTTAATGTTTATACAGCTATATAAGTCCGGACACTTGAGTCTGGGACAGCCTGTATATCCATATTTGTATACATTTTTTAGAATAAATGAGTGAAGAGGTCCACCAACGTGTGCCGAAGCGTCTGAAGTAATTTTAATCGAATTGTTTTCATTTTCACTCGTACCTAAAGCCTAATTTCATCAATAGTCTCAACCGATTTTATTATTGAGGGCCAGCACTTAAATTATTTGAATAATAATGCTCAATATTCCTTATTTTTTTCGTGTATAAATTATCCTTTGATGTTAACTTTCAGATACATTCACCATTTCTCTACAATGAAGATCCAAACAATCTTCTGAGTGGCTTGGAAAACTTAATTTCCATGGTTGGAACAGGAAAAGCATACCTTTTATGCTCGATGTACGATATGTAGCCAACACTCTTGTAAACAATAACATGTCACATGCACCTGTCGCTTCGAAACTCTCTAGGACATTACAAGCAGGGATACACAGTAATGAGGCAGCCTTATTTGTAAATACAAATACAGCTGCTATGCTCAACACACAGCTGGGTAGTATGACGTATGAGAAGAAGATAGCCATCACCAACCCTTCTAAACCTAATCAACTCGTTTCTTCAAGGAAAAGAAGGGGTGATTCTCAAGACGCGGGCTCTCCTAACAAGTATTTGAACAGGGGAACTCCTGCAGGATGTGAGCAGCGCACTGACTGACTGGATGAATCTTTTACCGAAAGGGCAGGAGTTTCAAGCTTTAGTTCTGCGGGTGTCTCGCCAAATGGAGGGATGTGCAAGCATACGTCGAGTTTTAGTGTCTGTTATTTGAATATCAGTGGTTATAATAATTTGTATAACTTGGATGTAAAGCAGAAAGCCTACTTAACTAGTCATTCTGTAATTTGAATAGGTGAGTCATGGCTCACAAACACATCTGTGAAACTGCCGAAATTTTTAGATGGTTACACCCCTTATTACTCCGTGGCTGTCAAAGAAAAAAGTAAGGGCCGTGGCAGTGGAGGGCTAATTACATTAGTCCAAAACTGCGCTGACTATTTACATTGCAAACTAGAAGTCAGTAATTTGTATTTATTTTTGACCTTCGAAAATTCCTTCACTCTGCATATCGGTAATATATATTTTCCCCCCATCAGCAGACTCAGACTTCTGTATTGATACGCTTCAAAATGTTTTATTCTCTTTAGACAATGTAAACACACATTTTTTATTAATTGGTGATTTTAACGCTCGTGTAGGAACCCTAAATAGCTTTTCTGATGAGATTTTTAACAATTATAATTTATTTCCGAATAGATCAGCCTTAGATGTTAAAGTTAATAAAAGAGGCAAAAAACTGGTGGAGTCCCTTGAATCGTGCGACCTAGCGCTCTGCAATGTTCGTTCATTTTCTGATAGGCTGGGTCAATTTACCTACCTAACAAAAAGAGGCTGCAGTACTATTGATTTATGTTGGTTAAGTATCGACTGCGCAAATATTGTTACCGATTTTTCTGTCCACAATATTTCGGACCAATCAAATCATTTACTTGTTGCTATCGATTTTAAGATTGTACTCAAGGGTTCTAGGGAAAGAGAGCCTAACAAATTTGTCGGCGTATCAAATAAAATGGAATGACGAGAGAGCGAACACCTTTTATACTGCTTTGTCAAATTCACCGCTTATATACAATAATGATGTTAACGCTGACTTTTTGTATAATAACTTAATTTCCCCAATAACGCATGCTGCCAGCGAATCAAATATGCTAGTACAGAGGGTCGCTCCCAGTAACTCCGGCCCTCATAATCAGAAAAATGTCTGGTTCAACTTGCAGTGCGCTCGTCTGAAAGGGATTGCTGCACGTACTTATAAGCAGTATTCTCGTAATCGTTCTGAGTTTTCCTTGACCCGTTATATCCAGTCTCGAGACTCATATCGAATGGCAACCAAAGTAACAAAGGAAGATCATTCTAAAACAACCCTTGTGAGATTAGCAAATGTTAAAAATAGTAGGGAGTTTTGGCAGACGGCAAAATTGTTCGACACTAGGTCTGAATATGCAAACTTATTAAGCACGAGTGACTGGTTTAAATTTTACCGGGATGCTTTTCCGCCCAGAGTGTTATTAGATGGTAATTTTATATCAGTGTTGGACCCAGTTCTTGATACGGAATTCACCTTACTTGAACTACAAAAAGTTATCTCGGGTTGTAAAAAGAATAAAGCTGCAGGTCCGGATGGTATAAATAATTACTTCTTTAAACACCTATCCCCAGAATGGGACCATTATTTGCTCAATTTTTAAATACTGTTCTTAACTCTGAAAAAGTTCCTAACCAATGGTCTGTTGTTGATATGTTCATGCTTCATAAGACGGGTGATAAACATGACCCATTAAACTATCGAGGGATAGCTCTTATGAACTCAATCACTAAAATCTTTACGACGCTACTCACTGCTAGATTATCAACATGGGCGGAAGCATATAAACTGCTGCCAGAGGAGCAGGCGGGTTTTAGAAAGGGGAGGAGTTGCAGAGACCATTTATTTACACTCTATTCGGTAATAAGCATGCACTTTGCCACTAACAGGAGAGATTATTTGTACGTCATCTTTGTCGATTTTAGGAGGGCATTTGACTCAATCAGTCATACTAAGCTTTGGTCCGAACTAAATGACCTTGGTGAAAGCGGAAAAATTATTAGGATTTTGGTCTCGTTTTATGCCAACGCCGGTCTAAGGGTCAAATGTGGTGAGTCCTACTCGGAAACAGTCGACGTCACTCAGGGGGTCCTGCAGGGTGATAGCTTCAGTCCTCTCCTCTTCATTCTTTTTGTGGCTGATATTGTGAAATTTTTTATAAAGAAAGGTATGAAGGGTGTGTTGCTGAATGCGGTCAGATCTCTAATTATGCTTCTGTTCGCGGACGATATAGTTATCTTTGCTACTTCTTGGCACGAAGCTCGTGACAAATTAAAAGTTCTAGAGGAGTATTGTGATCAGAATGGCCTTCAGCTAAATCCAAAAAAAAACAAAGATCGTCCCTTTTCGTAAGGCCGGTAAGTTGAAAAAACTTCGTCCAATTATGTGGAAAGATTCATCCATTCTTGAGTTTGTTAATACCTACACGTACCTCGGAACCCCGTTCTCGTCAACGGGTAAATTTAAAGTTGCCAAAGACCATTTCGTCAGGAAAGGGACGACAGCAATTTATAGAGTGTGCAGTATTCTGAATAAGTCTAAAAATAACTCATGGAAAGCCACTGTCGTGCTCTTGAGATCAATTATCGAGGCCACTTTATTGTACGGTGCTGAGGTATGGGCTATGCGTTATTTTGACGATCTTAACGTTGTACAAAACAAATTTTTTAAACAATTATTCTACTGGCCCAGAAACACCCCTGCGCACTTTATCCGAGTGGAAACGGGATTAGATCAAGTAAGCGTCGGAGCGTTCGAACGCGCCTATAATTGGTGGATTTCTATAACTGATATGAACGATGACACGTTGCCTAAGATTTGTCTGAGGAGCCTCTGCGAGTTGGACCAGGCTAGTGCCGCAAGTATAGAATTTAATTGGGCTTCGCAATTCAAGTCCCTACTCGAATCTATAGGCGAACTTGATACATGGAATCGGCAGTGGAGTCACCCTCATGTGGTTACCGTAGAAAAGACAAACATAATAATTAAGTGGGCAAATAATATGTTGAGCACTGCTATTGATCGTGTGACCAAATCTAACTATAACAGTCAATTTAGAAACCTAAGTCAATTGAACCTTACTGAACCTTATCTATATTTCAATTGTAGTATGGGAAAAAAGCGGGTGGTTAGTCAATTAAGACTTCCAGACTCCACCAAGATCAGTCTATATTTTAATGGTTCGGCATACGTGATTGATTCATATAAAATTGGCAGTTTATGTAACTTGATGGAGTTTGAGGATCTTTCTCATTTTCTACTCCATTGCCCTATCCATAACGAATTCAGAGCGCACTACATTAAAAAATACCTAGAAGGGTCAAAAACTGACTTAGAATCTATCGAGCGCCTTTTAATTCTACGAAATATTGACCAACTGAATGACATTTTTAACTACATTGTGCAAGCGCTGAGAGTTAGATCTTTTATTATTAATGAGTAAGAGTCTGATTTTGAGTACACTGACCTTTTTATGTACATTGATCTGTTGCGTCGCGTGCAAACATTTTATTTATTTATTTTTTTAAATTTGTATAGCTATAACTTATGATTATTGTGATACGAGCGTAAACTCGAGACCCCCTTGTAACAGCCAGTGGCACATTACAAGGAGCCATAATTAAGTGGAATTGTGCAGACTAGCTTTTTAGTGTAAAACGCATTTTATTTTAGTTACTTTATGTGCGATTCCTTTTGTATCTGATTTAGAATTTGTATAATAAATTTAATCTTGAATCTTGAATGTACGATATGTAATAGGTCATTTTCTGTTGAGTCTATGGGCCGTATTGCGCTTACAAGGCATGCTAAAAGTGAAAAACATACGGAATTTATGGATTTTGCTGAGAAGACAGTGTCTATTCCAGGCTTATTTTCAATGAACTCGTCACATAGTTCTACATCTTTCAAAGAGCTTCCCTCTGCATCTACTGCTGAATCAGTAATTCCAGCACAACCGACTTCTGTGTCCACTCCATCGGCGATAAATTGTTCACGAGATGTATTGCCTAATACTCCTTTGTCACACAATTTTCTTGACTTATACGCAACTAAGGATACCGTGACCGAAGCCGAAATCTTATGGTATCTAGAAGCAATAATGAATCACAATTATTTGCGTACTGCTGAAAGCAATGTTTCTCTTTTTCCGAGAATGTTCCCGGACAGTACAGTTACAAAGAATATGAGATTACATAAGGACAAGATTGCGTATAGCGCTGTTCATGGTATTGCTCCGTATTGCTCCATTTTTTCAAAAAAATCTCGTGAACCAAGTTAAGAGTGTCGAACATATTGTTATTGGTTTCGACGAGGCTTTGAATAAAATAGCACAGAAAAGTCAAATGGATGTGAATGTTCGTTTCTGGGGCAATGATAAAAATCAAGTCTGTGCTCGGTACTTGACATCTGTTTTCCTTCACCACACGACAGTGACTGCGGACTGATCTCCTCGACGGACTTTAAACGACACTGAATGAAATCGATACCCAGAGAATCTTGCAGGTGTTGATTTACGGTCCTAACGTCAGTTGGAAGCTTTTACGTCTGTTCAACTCGGAGCTACGACCCAATCTTTCAAGACATGCATTACAAAAGCTAATTGGGGTGCAGCTCCATTTTTAAGAGCAGGTTACAACTTATTTAAAAATAACACCTGCGCGTCGCGGAGTTTATATTGATATTACGGGATCCGAGGAATATCCACTGGAGTTTTGCCAGGTTCGTTAGATTGACAACTCAAAAGTTTCACGAAGAATGCAAAAAGTTCTACCAAATTTGAAAAAATACGTGAAACACGTTCAAGCCATGAATAAAGCACCGACCTGTAACAGCTTTAAAATCGCTGCTGAAGCGTTAAAGTATACATTTTTGCCAGTGAAACTTGCCTTTTTTTAATCACTGGCTCAGGATTTAGAACCATTTCTAATTGAATATCAGTCGGATGCTCCATTAGCACCATTTTTATACGATAGTCTGACGCTCTTAGTAAATAATTGCATGACACGTTTTGTCAACGAAGACGTAATGGCAAAAACGCCGTTGCACCGCACTAATTTAATGAAAAAGTCGGACGAATTATATTTTCATCTGATTTACTTAAAAGACATTGATCTTGGTTATGCCACTCGTGACGCCTTGGGAAATTGCAAAGGTGCGAGCCTTAAAGAAACACTTCAATTCAAGCAAGAGTACAGGAACTGTCTTCAATATCTTGTGTCAAAATTTCGAAAAATCTTCTTTGAACTATCCCTTGACAGAAGCTCTGATTTGTCTAAATACGGCAAAAATATCTTTCTCTGTAAAATCAGCAGAAAATCACGTACGCGTAGCCTTAGATATTCTCTTGAAGGTGAATCTTCTTTCTGCTAGTGTTCTTCAGAATGCAGATCGGGAATACAAAACGTTATTGGCAGATCCCTACGTAATCGAGCACATGAAACTGTTCTCTCCAAAGGATGCAAGATTAGACGACTTTTGGATGGATAATCTTTCAAGGCGACCAGAAATAGAAACGGGAAACCTTAGGAAAATATTAAAGCTTTTCTTCGCACTATCTCATGGAAATGCTGCCTTAGAAAGAGGGTTTTCTGTGAACGGTGAGATGCTTGTGGAAAATCTTAAGAAAGAAACGCTTGTGTCACATCGAATCATATACGATACCGTAACGAAATAAGTAGGTCTTGAATCCTTGACCATCTCTAAGGAGTTAATTCTTTCAATGAGGAATGCCCATGGAAAATGGAAGGATGCTTTGGAAAAGTGCAAAAGAAAAACGACCAAAGAAGAAAAGGAAAAAGAAAATAAGCAATTAAATAACCTACGAGAATGACTGTTTTTAGTTTTTACTTTTCGAGATTTTTGATTCGTAGGCTGTTTCTTCTACAATCTACGTGCCTCTTAATTTATCAATGTGCAATTGTACGTCTTCTTATTTAAATTTTTTGTTAAGTACTCAATACCTGAATTAGTTTTTACTTATTTTAAATAATGTTCTTTAATTGTAAGTCGTATTCAACATGCACTGCTTTTTATTTGAGTATATCACTCTCAAGTATTCTAAAGATATGGGCTGTGTATTTTCTCATAAAATTACACATTGGCAGCATCTTTCTTTTTCGCTCAAAGTTTGTAAGTTTTAGGCACAACAAATTACCAAAATATTATTTTGTTTAAATACAATAAGATATCGCAATACATAAAATTATACATAGGAACACCTTATGCTAAATACGTTTCATTCGTGATTCTTGTAAGAGGAAATTTGATATTTATAACCGGGAAAATTGCCGAGAATTTGGTGGCCCAAAAATAGTAGACACCCTGTTAAACCATTCGTCTCCTTTAATTGTCTTCTCTCTTAGATTATACCCTGATTTGTGGATTCTCGAAAGGCGGAACCTTTATAATAATTTTAGCGCGAACTCATACATATGTACACCCATATTGAAATTAGGCACGTGGTTGTCTACTTTTAAATGTTTGCTTTAAATTATATTCGTGTTTCATTTAAAAATAATGTTACATTTATGTTCATGATGTAAAGCTAATCGTAGGTGGCAGCACCGAGCCGAGTACTAGACCCTTCGTCAATGAGATAACACACGATACTTTTTTTAACATCCCCTATGATTTAAACACTTTTCATACTTATGGGTCGGTTACGCAATTTTGTTTTTCGAAGCTGCAGAGCAATGAGGGAAAAAGCTGATGATGTGCCAGAGGAGGCGTTTAACCTATTCAACCTATTGTAACAATTATGGTAGCACTAAAACGCGAAATCACACGAAATACGAAGTTGGCTTAGCAGTTCCAACAACAACTGTGGAGATGGTGCCACTGTATCGCTATACTATCCTCCTTACAGATATCGACGTTTAAAGAAACATAGTCTGTCGCCGACACGACATTCGCACACGAACGTGAATACAACCCATATTCTTTCGATGACGTCATTTTTCTTCTCCCTGGGGATTAGAAACTACTTTCTACTCACACCGCTCGAAAAACGAGATTGTAGGCCCGTTCCATAGGCATGAAAAAGGGCCGAAATCATAGGGGTATTATAAAAAAACTGTTGTTTTCGTCTGACTCAGGGTGTCTCAAAAAGCCGAGAATTTACGGAAACTGCACAGGTAAAAATTCACATGAATCTAATACCTTCTATCATAATTGATGAAAATGTAAAAACGCGTTACCTGCTCCTGAATTCTGTTATATTTTTAGTAACATTTTATAATGCGTTGAATGTGCCCCGTGAAACTGTCTTTGATAGCTTAGCACTTGCGTTTGTGCTAAATGTTGTAAAATGTAGTTGGTTGAAAGATGATTGTCACATTTCGAGGCAGAGAGGGGAAGAAGAGAGAAGGTTATATAGCCCTAGCAACTTTTTATCAATAAATTAAGATAAAAATACAAATAAGTTTACTTGACTGAATTAATTACGTAAACGATAAGTTAGGATTCGAAACAGGAAACGGTATGTTAAGTAACCAGTTGGAGCTCAACGCAAAGGTTTAATGTTTCCTATCTTTCAGTATGTTGGATTCGTCTCGACACGAATTACTAGCGGAAGCGATGAAAGCTGGCACACCTTTCGCTTTATGGAATGGACCAACAATAGTTGCCTGGCTAGAGCTCTGGGTAGGAATGCCTGCGTGGTATGTTGCAGCTTGTCGAGCAAATGTTAAAAGCGGAGCAATCATGAGTGCACTAAGTGATACGGAGATACAACGTGAGATTGGAATCAGGCAAGTAATCTTTACACAAATAACTTTTTCACCTATATGCTGAGTTTTTGAATTATCTTATGAATAAATAACAAAGAATATTTTGTTGGTTATTCGGAAAATAAGATCATGTTCAGCAGTTTGAAGACGAAAAATAAGACCGATTTTAGCTCTTTGAGTTTGATTGCCACCTTTGCTTTGGATGGCAACCTTCACACTCGTCTCGAATCACCTACGTACACGCGTCCCACATACATTTTTGGAAAGTGAGCGTGAAAAGTTCGATTTCAAGGATTAGTCGAATTGACGTTCAGGGTCGAACTTCTGACCCCCCATTAAAGAAAAAAAAAACAAATACCAGTTTCTTCTAAATAATTGAAAAACAAGTCACGGTTATTTTCAATTTTCGTCGTATATTGTCTTTTTCATTTTTCCGGTAGTAAATTTAAAGACACGTTTTTCTCTGCTTCGATGATTCTGGTGTTGCATTACCTTCACAATCACTAACACTCGTACTCATTGTACATTTATTACTCAATATTTATTACTGTCATCTGCTGTCAGATACGTGGTAACAACCTGAAAATAGGAGTGATTGTCTAACCTGACATTTGAACAAACAGAGCTGTGGCTGGATATGAACGCAGTTTTTTTATTAATCATTGTTCGACAAATGTTAAGGATTTCAGGGATATAACCAACATAAAATTTATATGCCATCGCGAAATTGGAATTTAGCAAAGAGTACTTCCTCGAAAATTGGTCGGTAATTGAACCAAGACAAGACTTTTTGCTGTTTAAACTTTTTCAGTACAATTGACCATTTTGAAGTTATAGCATTATAAAAAATTGAATTTGCACTAAAATTGACATTTTTGTAAGTAGATATCTCAGCACCGGTTGGACCGCAAAATTCCGAAAGAAATTAAAATTGATTTTCAAGCCACGTACTTCACACAAACAAAGGAAATTTTGCGATCGAAGTCATACTTTTATTTGTATATTACATTTTCCCAAACTTGATAAATGCACACATTTTCCCACCATCCTCTATTTGTTATAAATCTCAACATTTACAACATACAACTCATTAGAAAGTATGAACTTATCATTAGAGGTTTCCTTTCGCTTTCAATTTTTCAGATCGACGAGGTGGTTCGTCATATATTGTATAATACTAAGGCTCTTTTAACTTATATTTGCTTAATTGGTCGATTCGACGCACCCAAATTGAATCCTCGACGCAAACTACGTAAATAGCTCGAGATTTGTGACAAATGATTTTTCCTTCTGACATTTGAGGCTTTCTGTTCCTTTCACAATGTGAAAGATAGCCTTGTTACTTTTTATACACTGTGGTTAGTAAGCATTATTAGTTTAAAACTTAAAAGTACAGAACACAGTTAGTAGATCCTTCTTAAAAAAACTATTATCTTAGCAAGCAATCAAGAAAGTATACGTTAGAAAATTTTTTTAAACATAGTAAATGACCCGTGTCATGGTAAAGCCAAACTGAGCCTTCCACCACCCCACTTAAACCACATCGGATCAATGGAGCCGACGAGAAGGAGTCTAGGACCGCACATGGCAAGCATGTCATCCGCGTACGAACGACGAAATCCAAAGTCTCAGAAATTGGGTTAAATTCCGAATACTTCCCGGATCCGAGATCTCGGACCCACACTATTTCGTTAATCTTAAACTCTATACGTCTCTTCCCTCCCACGGTTTTCTACAATACGCTCTTGTATTTCTGACGTTTGTGCTTTTGGGTGAGGTCTATATAAGTTGAGGAGCGAGCGAATCTCTTTATTAAACATTCGATACGCAGGAGATACAACCGGTTGTACAATAATCAGAGAGATCTCGAATTAATGTCTTGACAACGTCTTCACAACTTCGTACAAAATTTGATCTTTTCGAGTTTCATCTCTAACTTTTACCCAATCATTTATAAAATTGCCTTTACTCTTATAGTTACAATATTTCAAGATTTCTCTTTCTTTGTCGGTACATACGTACAATCCTTTAAAGGTAAACGTGATAATGCGTCTGCAGTACCATTGTTTGCCTATTCAATATATCGTATTGAATACTGAAAACCCGGCATAAAGTACGACTATCGTTGTAATCAGCACCACGCTGAAAATTATATCCACTGCCTGTCTGTCAGCTGTAGATCAATCATGTTGTTTTGAAATTCCTGATTTAATCTCATGAGAGAAAATCGCTGATATTCCTACCTTCAATACATCGCAAAATAAATCAACGGTAAATCCGGGTTCAAATGCACTAAAACTGGCAATTTTGTTAGCTTCTCTATAATCTTTTGGAATCCTTGATTACCATTTAGTTATATTCTAACGTAGGTTTAGCTACTTGATCATACAAAGGATCCACAATTGTGGCCGCATCAGAAATAAAATGTGAACTAAAATTTACTATTCCTAGGGAAGAACGTAAATCATTGAATGTTTCTGTCACGATTGCATCTAAAACTGCTTCAAGTTCTTCCTCTGTTGTATGAAGCCCGTGGCGGTCAATTTCAAACCCTGTGTAGATTTCTTCATCTTGAAAGTACCATTGCTACTCCAAAAGGTAATCGTTTAACCTGAAAAATTCCTAACTGCGTATTAATTGTTACGAATTTACGTGACTCTGGCGCTAGAGAAATTTATTATAGGCCAACTATAAATGCAATTTCGTAAACTGAAATCTTTCCTGAATTGCCATCAATAACCTTTTTTAAAGACCCCAATTTATCTGTAAATACTTGTGTATACTTTTCAAGACTTGGATTTAGCCCCGATAGCACCGGTTTTTGTTAGCTTACACGTATTGCTTATCTTATCTATGGCATGAACATTTTTTGCTTGTTTTATATGTATATAGGTAAAAAAAAGATGGATACACATTTTTTCAAAAGCCGTTACCATTGTTGGCCCATCAATCTCCTATATCCTTCTCTCGCAATATAAATTTTCAACAATCTAGAATCCTTCCCTAATTCTACTTTCAAATTTTGCACTACCTCAATAGGTTTAAAAATTGAACTATGAAAAAATGTAATTTCTACATGTGTTGGTATTATCTACTTTTTCAGAAAAATCTTTCCTTATCCGCTAATGTACTTATTGTATAAGATGCACCCAGATCAACTTCAACTTATAATGCTACATTCTCATCTATAATTGAATTGGCCCGACCTTATTGGGCCTTGCATTTTTCTTTTTTATGCTATACAGGGTGTCCCGCATTAGGTAAATCACCGTCGAGTTGCCCTCTTCAATTGTTTATCGCATAACGCAAAGCTCAAACTTCCAAAACTTTTTTAAATTCGGTGCATGTACCAGATATGAAATTCTTAAAATGCACCATTCTTTTGGTTCCCTTCCAATATCTCGCATGCACCTCCGAGAGCCATTTACCAAGGGCTCCTCTTGTCAACGCGTATGAGATACCGCAGTAGGGTTCCGAGCTAACCAGGGGTTGTGAGTCTTCCGTCTTAGCCAGTGCATCTGCTTTCTCATTGCCTTCAATAACGTTATTGCCGGGAACCCAGTACAGACTGACCCAGTTTTTACCGGCAACCTTAAGAAGGTCTTGAAGGCAACTCCAGACTTGTCTGGAAGTAAACTCTTCAGATGTAAGAGCCTAAAGTGCTGCTTAGCTGTCAGAACAAATGTAAATGTGCGGTCCTTTATAAGCCCGCTTACAAATTTCGTTCAGGCAAGCTTTAATAGCTATTATTTCGGCCTGTGAAAATGTAGAGAATGTGCCAAGTGCTCTTGTCATCTCAGCCCTGGGAATTTCCCCGTAGATTCCAGCCCCTGTTCCCAAGGAGTCTTTAGAGCCATCTGTGTACCAAACGAGACTCCCTAGTGTAAATAATTCTTGGCTTCTTCCTTCATCATGCCGTCCTTCCCTTTTAGGGAAGATGATCTTGAAGGGTTTGATTATGAATAATTTCCTCAACATAACGTCAGTTTGCATAGCGAGAATATTATCCTCGCATAGCACGCGCTTACTGGTATCCTGTAGATCTTTCACCTCAACATCACTAAAGTTGCCCTCTACTAGGAGTCTATAGACTTCCGCTGCTGCAATCTTCCTTATGAAAAGGGGCATCGGTGTGATATCCAGAATGACCTCAAGAGCTGCTGTTAGTGTTATTTTCATAACAACGGTGACCGCTAAGCAGAAAATCCTTTTGAAGGCTTTCAAGATATTAAATAGTACTGATTAGTTTAGTCCTTGGCAACCAAATCGTTGATGCATATGCTATTATGGGTCTGATTATCATTGTATATGACCACTAAGTAATCCTGGGTTTTAGCTCCAGGTTTTCCCTATTACGCATCTACAGGCGCAAAAAGCCATCTTAGCTTTTTTCACCATTGTGTCAACATTTAGTTGTCAGTCAATACAGTTTGTTTTGTTCGGGTTAACGGACAAACAACGGTCTCTGTAAGCATTGCTCTACTATTTTGAGCGCTGACTGCATGAGTTTCACTAAGGTGCCCTCATGCTTCCCTGCTACCAAGATCGCTAGGTCATCTACATAGAGTCGAGTTTAAAAACCCGATTCGTTTAAGACACGAATCAGGTCATCAATAACAAGTGCCCACTGGGTGGATGAAAGAACTCCTACCTGTCGGTACCCCTTGAAACTTTGGCCTTCACTTCATTACCATGTAGCGAAGTATGTACCGTTCTGCTTTTCGACATAAAGTTCATTCACCTGTTTACCGTGTTAATAACTCCGTGTGTTTCAACATATCCGTATATGAATTGAATTAGGGTGTTCGTAACCAGATAAACGAGGTCAAGCTGATCGGCCTAAAGGATTTTGCGTCATAGTAGGTATCCTTGCCCGGCTCTGGAATGAAGATTGCCTTAACCTTTCGCCATGCTGCCGGTTTGTATCCCACTGCTGAGCATGACCGAAAAATGCTGCACTATTGATCCACCAAGGACTGAAATCTTTCGTGAATTAATGCAGGGAATATTTTATCATCTCCTGCAGCTTTAAATGGTTTGAATTTTTTAACTGATATGACTGATATGACGTTACATAATTCGAAGTTCCCGTTTCGTCATATGCACCTGCAGCGGTGGAGATATGATAAGATAACACACAGGTAAGATATGCGTTTCATTCATATTCGAGTATCAAACGTGCGTGACCTTTGAAGCAGCATACATCCGAGCCTATTGCATCTATCGTTATTCAAAAAAATGGATTCGACTCAGGAAATTAAGTAATTTACACATACTATAATAAAACTTCTCAATTAAGTTTTTATTTTTTATAAAATCAATAGGAAAATTATGAAAATTGCATAAGTTTTCATAAAAAAATAAAATACATTTATAGAAAAGTTATAGTATACCGCAATATTCCGTCAATATTTTTAAACGTGGTAAGTGATATTCATAGGTACCTAACAAACTTGAAAACGTGTGCCGATATTTGCCTAAATATAATTTATTTATTAAAATCTCGTTCAATTATAAAATATTTATGTATAACTCGCTGAATGCATATCTTCACATTGAAATATTATGTAAAAATATCTGCTGAAGATGTTTCAATAATATATTATGGTGCCAATTATTATTAACAATTTTGTTTGAACAATGTATTGCGAAAATTTTTGTTTACCATTTCCAAACAATTTTTTCCGAAAATATGGGACAAAATAAGGAAAAAATACTACGTACGCTATGTACGAAAAACGTATAGATTAATATCTACTAACGATTGAAAATTGAAAAAATTCATTTTCGGCTTTTTTTGAAAAATTCATAACTCTGGTTTTTATAATATTGCAGCGTTTTGACAAGTGCAGTTTATTTTTTAAAGTAAAAACTATCAAAGTATGCTGAGATACTATTGAAAATATTTTCAATAACTTATAAATTTGAAAATTTGCTCATTTATCTGTTACAATTTGCTTTCTTATGCAAGTTTCATGAAATTTTTTTGACAAAATATTGCGAAAAAAAAAATTAAATTGCAAAATTTTTGCACTTAGAGAAATTTGTCGATTATTTTGACATTATATTCTTCTTCAGCGACCCAAAAAACCTACTAGGTCAGGCCTGTCCAAGTAGGGGAAAACTGCTCATTCGCCAGATGGGAATTTAACACCACCACCGACCTCTACTCATTCAACTTCACGAGAGCGACCACCCCCCAAGCCTGTGGACCTGAGTAGAGGGAAGTGGTGGTGGAACTCGAACATGTGGCGAATGATCAGTTTTCCCCTACTTAGACAGGCCTGTACTAGGTACCAATTTCGTCTCGATTTTCGCAAATTTTCTTACCATGTCCCATTTTTTCATTGACAGGCACCACTATGGGACGGCCAGAATGTAAGATTACAAGGCCCCTGTGGACCTTAGGAAAATTTTTTTTCCGAAAGTTGATGCACTTTTCGTATAGAGGGGTTCCTCACGAATAGAACAAGAAGTCTGTCGAAAAATGGCGTCAAGGTCTCTATTACAGTCAAGAAGCCGTTCGCTCCACCTCGAGCTGGTCGCGAATTTCTTGCTTGTTTTGAAAGTGAGGGTGAAAGCTTTCTCGACTATATTGTGACTGGGGATGAAACGTGGGTGTGTCAATATACCTCTGCGTTGAAAAGGCAGTCATTACATTGGTGTCACACTCATTCACCATCAGCCAAAATATTAAAAACACCTTTTCAGAGCGAGATATTATGGCATCCGTCTTTTGGGATCACACGGGGGTTCTGCTAGTCGTTTTCATGGCCAAATGCACCATCATTAACGCTTAGACATATTGTAAGACCCTAAAGAAGTTGAAAAAGAATATTAAAGACAACGTAGGGGAGTGTTGGCACGTGGTCTGTCACTTCTTCATAACAATGCCCGACTCCATACCGCACCGCCTGCCTCGCGCAGGACTTGCTCACCTCATTCGGATGGGGTATTGAGACCCACCCTCTCTATTCTCCGGATCTGGGGCCACCTGATCATAATCTTTTCATCAAACTGAAAGAGTTTTTCGATGGACAACATTACTCAAAGGACGAGGAGGGAGGGCAGACGGTGGAAAAGTGGCTTCTGTAAGTGGAGCGGGAGGTATATGATACAGGCATACAAAAGATGGTGCCCAGACTTCAAAAATGCATCGACCTCGACGGTGACTACGTGGACAAATAATTGAAAATGTTTGTAACATCCCCTGTGAATTTCATTGAAATATTAGCATTTTTCGAATTTGCATACAGGTTGTAACCTTACTTTCTGGACGCGTCCCTCGTATTAAGGCAAAAACCGTTTGTTGCCCTGTCAAACGTCTGCTTAAGATAGCAGACGCTACTTGAACGTGGTGAAGGTTTATCTGAATAAAAGCCAGGCTGGAAGGGGAACATCTAGTGTCCGTTTTAACCTCCAGTTGTCTCCTCCACCATTTTCGAAGACAAATACGGTGCTCTGTCTACGGTTTTAACCTTGGTTTTTGATAGTATCTTCATATTGATCCTCTCCAACCTATAGTGAAGCCTGCAGTCGATTTTCTTGAGACTCTCGATCACTCCTGGCTCTGCAGTTATTACAAGTTGGGTAACTTGACTGCTTGCCTTGACATCGATAACCTTCCATCCTCCCGTTTTAATGGTTGAGTTTTGGATTGCTATCCTTTTAAGTACTGCTGTTGGTTTCACGGATACTCTGGGAATCCAAGCCAGCAGCTTTGCTGGCCTTGGGAGGTCTTTGCTGTCGATCACTTTGATCTTAGCCCCTACCCAATGTTGTAATCCGCCAACAGCTTCAATGAGCCAAGTTCGGAACACTTCGTCCGAACAGATGATGATTAGGGTATCATTTTTAAAGCGGCAATCTTCAAATCTTGAAATGACTTCTCCAGGTTGCACCCCATCGATTTTCTTCTCTAAGGCTGCTTTAATTGCCTCGGCCTGCTTCTCATTGAGTTTGGTTATCGGGAACCCCTCGGCGACTATGTCCACTTTGTAGAGCCTGGCTATAAGAATCTGTTGGACCTCTCCACCGCATCTTCTTCTGTTCCCTGATTTCATTCGGTGAGCTGCTATCAGAATGACCCCTTTTTGGAGTCCGCGTCTGGCTAGTTGTTGCGTTCGATTGACTTAGCTATTGGCCCCTCGGTGTTTTGTTTTTTATTTTGTTTGAAAGAACTCATTTTGTTCCCACGAGTAGCTAGGGAAATAAAAGGTTCGCCCCTGCAGAGCCCCACATGCGGTATCCCCGAGAGGCCGTTAGGACACCTTCGTACCCCTGGGTGACAAAGTGCCACGGGCACGGTTACTCTATACCCATTGCTTAGGGGGGTGGTCATATTGAGTGAGACAATCAATGAATATCCGTTCATAGGCCACCACAGCCACGAAGGACTGTCTCTTAGTTGATATGCGGGCCATAAGTCATTTCTGTCCCGATTCTAATCTGGGTGTCGGTCCGGAAGGGACCTTGACCCAGGGATCCAGCAAGCCCGTGTTAGCTAGGCTCTTTTACCCTTCTACCGTACTACCATCATACATACCAGGAGAGCCCGTTTATAGTGTTCCTTTCTTACATAACCATACACATGCAGGCCGAGGTTTCGCAAATGTTCAGTTTTTTTAGTTATGTTACAAGTTATATACCAGGAAATCTGCAAGGAATCACAAAGTGTGACTTTTGGTGTTAGAAAAGGTATTATGTTAATGTAATCCTGAAAAAAAATTTCAAGAAAGCAAGTTTGCTAGGTTTCGAAAATTTTCAGTTTTTTTTACAACTTTTGTAGCAGGAACACTTTGTGGAATCAAAAATGGTGACTACTGTTGTTAGAAAAGGTATTATATTATCTTAGGCAATAAAGTAATTTTTCTGGGTTTCGCAAATGTTCAGTTTTGAAACACGTACTAGTGGTCGCTAAAGCTTGCTCCTTATTGGTTAATTTCACTTAACTTTGAACCTTTTTTGTTTCTTTTTTTTTTCTTTAAGCCCCTAAACATATTTTTCAAATGACTTTTTATGCTGCAATTTTTACATGCATACAACTTATATCTGCAATCTCGAGCGAAATTATTAATTTTAACACAAGAATAATAATTTTGCTTACTCGGTGCTGCTGTGTTGCTGCCTCTAAACTCGGCAATTTTCCATCTTTTCGGCTTTTTCCACTTGCTTAACGAGTTTTACTGCTCCCTCCAAAGTCTGTGTCTTTGGTTTGAAAATATCGAAACGTGTTTTTTCGCAAAGAATTTCATTAATAAACTGATCTATACACGCTTCGTCATTCAACGAAAATTTGCAACGAGTTGCAGATCGTTTAACAAGCACTGCGAAATCAGCTGCCGATTGCCCTGGCCTCTGATTAATCTTCCTAAATTTGTTACGTCTCATCGTATCATTTGTACCTTTTTTTATATTTCCTGGTACTTCGGTTACCAATTGTACATATGTCCAGTCTTTCGGTAATTTCCCAGGTTCGCATTTCGTTTTGAGAGCTGAGTACATCATTCATCCTAATTTTGTTAGTAGGAACGCAGCTTTTTTACATCTTCTGTGTCTCCCGCTGCAAGCATACATAAATAAAGTCTTTCCAAATACTCTGCCAAATCGTTCAACTCCGATTGAAAATCTGCGAGTGAATTAACCGTGGCAATTCTATTTAAATGCAATTCTACGACTTCTAAATCATCCAACTTCACTTTTTTTCTGAATCCGAGTGCGTTTGCTCTTCTTCTTCTAAATCGTATTCGTCATAAGCAGATGTATGGTCGTCATCATTATTAGACTTATCCTAGTTATCAGTAACATCACTTGAATCTAATATTTCTATTTTTTTATCACTCATTAATTTGATACTGCCTTTCAATAACGCACGTTATTGTAAAAGTAAAAAATACTAACAAGAAAAAAATGTTGCTGCTTCACACATCTCGAGCGGTAACGGTTTATCACCATGCTTTGACGAACAAACGTTTCTCGTAGATATAAAATTCAATTTTTACATCCATAATGTTTCCACGCTTCCGGATTAGCAGCGCGGAGGGCGTTTTTATCGTTTTTACATATGATAGTAAGGTTATTAAGCGGTTCTTTGAACTTGGATATGAGGCATAGAGATGGCAGCACTTCCTATTTGCTACATGAATGCTGAATGCTTTATAACCCTATTTTCAGGGAAATAATGTTACTTTATTTTCCTAAAGTGTATCCCCAACACAGATTTCTTTCAACAGTTAGGAAAAATGAACTTATCACTCGCAAAATAAGTGGCGTAAAGCTCCCATAACACGCATGTGTTGCATAAGTTAAATAACTATGTTCGTCTTGCAGACGGAGTGAAGTTATTATTTACAATATTTTTATTGCGTACTTGATTCTTACGTTTCTGACGTTTTTTTCTGTTCTACCAAACGGCTATTTATAGACATTGATTTTCGCTCAGTCATATGCTCCATTATTTTTGTTAATTACACAGCCCCACAATTAATGTAGGAGTTCCGACGGACCAGACTAGTCAATTCATACGTATTTTGTGTCGCTGAATCCGAATCCGAAGTCAGAATTCCTTAGTTAGATCTTGTTTTCTTCCCAACCGCAAGAAATGTACGAAACTAGTGTTTTTTGATATTAGAAAATCTTGAGGTTATGAAGAAAACAAGAGCAAACTTCGGAATTCCGACTTTGAATTCGGATTCAGTGACCCAAAATACTTAAGAATTGACTAGTCTGGTCCGTCGGAACTCCTACTTTTTTGTGGGGCTGTGCCATTTCCCTTTCAGGGTAGGCGTGACAATAATAATAATAATAATAATAAAGGCGTAGGGATGTGGCGACCCCATCGCCCGAGAGCTCCGGC
>CAKNYM010050550.1:49107-73539 GCA_932195095.1 Andricus curvator | reverse complement strand
TCCAAGACAGCCGATTATGAGAACTACAAGATGGACTTTGAAGCCTTTTTTATTATTTATTTATTTTTATTATTATTATTATTATTATTATTATTATTAGACAGGAGGGTAGGGTAATAATTGCCCATAGCACTGCGGTAAATCCTATTTACTATAAGCTAAAATTTAACTGTCTCCCATAAGGTCAGTCTTTACCATAAAGGCATACACTGATTTGCAGGAGATGTCATGAAAATCTTCTGGTTCGAGAAAATAATCCGCCGGGTATTCGTTTCTGAGGCAGGCCAGTGCATCACATTCACAAAGTACGTGATGAGCTGTCTCCAATCCTCACGTTGGTCAAATGTTTTCTCAGTTAGCAGTTTCCAGTAAGCATCCCTACTACGACATTAGTCTGGCTTCTTTCCATGTTTAAGAGTTCAAGAGTATTTATTTTCAGTATTTACCTGTTGATCAACAGTTATTTATGTAGTTTTCAATTAGATATAACATTGAGACGTTCCTCACCCTTGCATTTATCATATTCTTTCATATGCATTGATGCATAGTGTCGAGAAATATTAAATTTCTTTTTCACATTTAGAAATTCCCCGCATACCAGACACCGGGACAGTTCATCTTTTTGAAAAGTCAATATTTTTAAAAATTTCATAAAAATGCCGTAAACGTATTTAAGGATAAAACCTGCCAAAATAACTGCAAGCATTAAAGTTAAAAAAAGTTCTATATAATTATTATAATACATTCAAACCAGTTAACCAAGTGAAAGATTCATATTTTTAATATTTTAATTAAATAATAATTTCGCTACTTGGAAATAACCTACTCAACCAAATAGCGTTATTTAGTGAGTTTGAAATCAGCGGCTATGATTTCTAAAAGGTAAAAACGACAGATGTCCTGAAGTGTTTGGGACAACAGGAGATAACTTCGTACCATGCCATCTGCACTGTTGGGTCTTTTTGTACGTCCTTTAAATTCACTTTTTGAAGCGTGTTTGTTACTTTTGAGTTCATATCTGAAATCAGCAATGTCAAAAACTCCCTTATACCAAGCTTCATACAAATCTGACGAAATCTTGAGTTTTTGCCCGTTGGTTGAGCTTCTGTCTCACTTTTTTGGGGGTTTGTTGGAGGGGAAGGGGGGAGGGGTAAAGTGTACCGTCTTTTCCTTCCTCGCACCGTCTTACTACGCTTCACCATACTTACGTGGTTTAAGCCTACGTCTGGCATTCAGTGTAAGTTCACTCTGTGGAGGGCAACTTACTACACATATTCTGCACAGAATTGTGTTGATTATATTACTTTTCACTTATCAATGCTAAAATGAACAATTTTAATGTGATTTTCTCAAATTGGCAGATTGGCGTATTTAACCTTTTCCGGAAATGATCTCAAATGTTATTTTTAATAGTTAACTTTTATGATTAACAGCAATCCCCTACATCGACTGAAATTGAGACTGGCTATTCAGGAGATGGTATCATTAACCAGTCCATCTGCACCAAAAACTTCACGTACAACTTTAGCATTCGGGGATATGAATCATGAGTGGATCGGAAATGTTTGGCTGCTAAGTCTTGGTTTACCACAGTATCGGTCTACTTTTATGGAGTGCCTTGTAGACGCCAGGATGCTAGACCATCTTACTAAAAAGGACCTTCGAGGACAACTCCGAATGGTTGATAGTTTTCACAGGTGACATTTTGTAATAAGTTTCCCTAAAACTATTTATTTATTAACAGAATATGAATCATGAGTTTATGTAGTGCCATACAGAAAATTGGCTGCGTTAAGGTCATGAAAGAATGTATGCTTTTACTGTTCCGTTAAAATCGAAACCTATCACCATAATCACACGATTGAACGTGGTAACACATTACTAACCTGGAAACTACTTTATGCATCACTCCTCCCCACAGTGGGAAAAATGCGTCAGCCAGGTGGGAAGAAATAATTTTCGATAAAGGTAATGCTTCTTATATGTTTAAACATTAACGTGTAACACATATATAAAAAAACAGTTAAAATACAAGGTTACTTATCGTGGTTGGTAAAAAAAAAACTAAAAAAAAATTGCTTTTTACTCTCGATAGGAGTTTTAAAAAATTATTTCATGCAACCCAGTTAAAGTTACATAACATGTAAAGGGTGGCATAGCAAAGTGACCATGCCACATTTTTCCGGAATTTAGGTTATTAGGTGGAAAATTCTCAGTATTATAATACACATTCTCGTCAAAGGATTTTTTTATAACTCGTTTTTTTAATACACAGTACCTCATTTTTCTTAATCAACGTAGGACTTGAGACTGACATTCTAGAGACTTCTAATATGGCTTAAATTAAAGGTAAAAAATATTGCTCTAAGGTGACTATATTGAAAAAATGTTCTCATCACCTATCTGTAGCGCTAACAGGTTCTGCTGTGCGCGCGCTCGCTGGCCAAAATGTACCATGTAGCAGCGTAGTAAGAATAGATGAGTAAACGCGAGCACATCAAAAACCTGTTTCCGCTCAAGATTGGCGACTGGAACTTTTTTTTCAATATAATCACCAGATCAGACGCAGGACCATTTGGCACAAGCGCTCAACTCACTTACTGTGGCACTAAAAAATTATTTGTCGGTGTTTAGAACTGACAATGAGAATATATGATTAATTATGGCCGATTGGAGGATAGTGACTCTTAGGGGAACGAGCGACTTGAGCAAACAGAGGCTTCGATTACTTACTAATCAGTTGTGATCGCTGAGGCTTCAAAGTGACTTTAAACCATGATGACCATGATAGTCAACTTAATAATAGTTAGGTAGTTAGATAGTCAACGTAATAATGGCGTGAACTCATGATTACAAGAATAGTTCATTTCTGATGTTAAATCTTGCCTATTACTGGTCAAGTAATTTTCTGGAGAAACGAGAAAAAATTTTCCTCGGCCCGGATTTGAACCGGGAACGCCAATATTCACGACTATAGCGTTAATCAATTACGCCACCAGGGCTACATCATATAGTTTCTTGTTTCTCCTATATCAACAGGATGACGCGGGTCTGCATCTTTGTAACCTGTGAAATTTTAGAGATTAATTCTAGTCCGAATAAATTCACCTAATCTGAATATAATATAATAATTGATGTATGTTATTTGATATATAAAATATAATATAAAATTATAATACATATAACAAAAATCATTTAATTTAATAACATCAATTATGAAATTATATTCAGATTCAGTGAATTTTTTCAGACTAGAATTAATTACTAAAATTTCACAGGTTACAAAGATGCATACCCGCGTCATCCTTTGGATACAGGAGATACGAGAAACTATCTGCTGAAGCCCCGGTGGCGTGATTGGTTAACGCTCCAATCGTGAATAGTGGCGTCCGCCCAATTATATTCGTGGTTATAAATTACATTCATAACCATGTATCATATATCGAAAGAAAAAATTGATTTGTGGCACTCAGTAACAAATTTAAGTCCCCCTTGAAATTCGCAGCGCAAACGCAACTTCGCTGTTCGTCCGACGCTAGTTGTTAAGTACAGCGTGTTTCGAGACTGAGTCACTTCTCCCGGAGCCCGCAAAGTATACACTTTGTCACTATACGAACCGAGAATAAAACACTAGTTTTTACCGTAACCGCTTGCCTACTTTATTCTTGGTTCCCACCTTCCATCGATTGTATGCCACGTTTCCAGCAGCCGTTGAAGCAGATTTCCATTACGGAGTAATGACCACCCTCTGCTGTCAGACAAAAAGACTTCCCTCTCGATTAAATAAAGTAATCCCGACTTTATTTTAATCCTTGAATCCGTCTTGGCCCACATACTGACTTCAAATTGATACCCCAACGTGGGCCCTGAGAGAAAAGTTAACACACTTTTCATCCCATCTTCTGCTCTAAACACTCCCCTTATAAAGACTGCCCCCTTTGCTCAAAGAACGTGTTAGTGTCTTCGAAAAATTTCTCTCACTTCTGGCAGTTAATAAACATCCAGTGGCGTCCACGACTCAACGAACTCCGACATGGACTCTTCGGTCCCTGAGTCTGGAGTTTGATCAACAGAGAATCTCCACTCTTGTAATAATCACCAGAGCACGGACCCCTCTCTAAATGTACCGCCTGTGCGAAACCCACCCCTTGGACAAAATCGAGTTCCTATGGGAATCCCTCCGCTTTTAAGTCCACACACCCCCGTCGATATATGAACTAGTAGTTCAACCAACAGGAGTATCCCGACCATGGAAATATTTTTCCAGAGCACGGAATTCCCCCCGAACAATTCCTCCTCACAAGAATTTAAACCCTGTTATTAATATGGCTACCCTGCAAAGAAATCAATCCTCTATGATATTCACTGCCAGTGGCAAGTCCCCTCCTTCTATTAATCCGTTGAGGTCACACGTCCGAATAATAAAATAAAGGTCACATGGGGTAAAATGACTGATATTTCATCGTACAAATTTTTCTGTATATAGCTTAAGGTCTCTTCTTTATGATACAATAATTTTCTTGTGTTAAATTCAAGTTTAATATGATGCAGGTAACTTCAACGGGTTAAACCACTTCTTGTGGTCAATCTTCCCACTATTGGATATCGACTCTCTGTGGCAATTCACCCCCCCCCCCTTGTGAAAAATCAACTCCCACTGGGAAGCTCTCCTGTAAAAAATTCACCGCCTGTGGTAAATCATCCTCTCCTTAAAATACAACCAATAGTAATACTTCATCGTAACCGGTGCTTGGGAACCAAGTTCCTTTTCCTTGATGACCCAAGCGCCGAGGATGACTTGTGATCCCCAATGGATACCATTGCTATCCAGATTACAGTAAGAGTCACCCATACAAACGACTTGCGAACCACAATGGATACCCCGCTGTCCAGATCACCCCAAGAGTCGCCCGTACCATCGACTTGCTTTCCCCAATGGGTACTAATATTACTCAGATCGCCCCAAGAGTCATCCATACAAACTACTTGCGATATCGAATGGATACCTCCGCTATGCAGATTTCACCAAGCTATCGATAGGCTAGGATAAATTTTTTAATCAGTCCATGCCAATCTCTCCTGTCGAGATCTTGAGGTCATTCATTAAAATATATTAGTGACTTTATGCTCGCGATGATTATTCTCGCTGTAGAAGTACCCAGAAGAATTGAGTAGTGCTAGAGATATTATTTGTATTTGTATTTATTCATGAAAAGTTCCTAGGGCTAGATAGCCTTATAAGGAACTGGTGATACATATTACAATTAAAATGTGACAGTGGTCGATTTAACAATTGAAACTAAAAATAGGTATTCAACAATAGTAAAGAAATAAACTATAATACACATTATTAGATGTGGTCTATTACCAATAATACTGTAAATGTACATACGCAAATATACATACTTAAAAGTAAATGCATTCATGTGGGCGCTCATATATGTTTTTATCGCAAGGATTTAAGTGTTGCCAGTGTGTCATTTCGAGAGTAGGATTGGAAGTTTGAAATAAGTAATCAAAAAGGAGTTTTTTAAAGTGATATTGTGCAGGTGCATTTCTAATTGGTATAAGTAGTTTGTTCCAAATACGAGCATCACGAATAATGAAAGACCTTTGCATTTTACACGTGCGGTATGGCTTAATTTAGAGTACTGTTTTCCTTTCACGGAGATTGGAATGTGTCGGTTTATCTTTGTCAATAAAGTAGAAGAGGTTAAAAAGATAATGCGGAGCTTCATTATAGAATAGGCTATAAAGTAAGTTACCCATAAAAATTGTCTTCTGTTGGCAGCGTTAGGAAGTCCTGCTCTTTCTCTATACTGAGTAATATGTTCACTTTTTGGGATGTTATAGATGAACCGAATGTAAGCATTAAGCGTACGCTCAAACTTGGCATTCAACTCATCAGTAATGTCGTCATATACCACACAGCCGTAGTCAAAGAAAGGGAGGATGAGGTTTTTAGTTATTAGGATACGCGTTGAAGTAGGAAGTGATTCTTTATTCCTACTTTATAACCTCTAAAGGTTTTCCTCGAAATATCCGCAACTTGTTCATTCCAAGTAAGAGAGAAATTAGGAATATAGCCTAAATCTTTGACAGATTCCATAAAGGGGATGAGACGCCCATCGATCAAGAGAGGAGGTAAGGTTGCAATTGTTGCAAGTGAAGGAGAGGAAGTAGGTCCTATGATTACAGCCTTAGTCTTAGCAGGGTTAAGAGAGAATCCGTTTGTCAGGGCCCACTGCACCACGAAATCGATATCCTCCTGTACCTTTTGAAGTCAGCATATTTGTGATAGTTGCAGTGTCGAATTTCGCTACCAAGTTCAGATGTATAAATATTAAATAGAGTGGTGCAAGCGTGTAACCTTTAGGGACACCACTGAACCTTTAGGGACACCACTCTCAACCTCCCCACAATCAGAACGCTCGCCATTGCTGATTTGTACTCTTTCAGAACGATTACTGAGACAAGGTTCAAACCATTTAACAGCCATATTTGAGAGGTGAAGTGATTTGAGCCTAGTCAATAGAAGATTATGATTAACTGTATCAAACGCCTTAAAAAAGTAAAAAAGGACAACAACCGTTATTTTCCTTCTATCAATCGCCAGTTTCAGAACCCAGATTGCATTGGTCCCATTAAATTGTTAGTTTCAATGTGTGTGGTGAGTTGCTGATGGACAATGCGTTCGAAAGGTTTAGACAAGGCACAGAGGATGGATATCGGACGGAAGTCTTTGGGAGAGGTAGGGTTAGATATTTTAGGAACAGGGCGAATAATCGCCTCTTTCTAGGTATTAGGAAATATTCCCACCTGTAGAGATGCGTTATAGATATGCAAGATAATAACTGGTAAAGCTAGGCGAATCATTTTAATTGAAATATCATCAGAACTTTGAGCATTTGATTTTACCTCTTAGAGTTTTTAAATTAGGGTTTCTTGCGATATGTCAGAAAAGAATAATTTAGTATCATCAAAACTAGAGGGAACTGAGAACGGAGAAGGAGTGCAGTTTGCAAGGAGTGTGGATTTTGTGGTGAAAGCTGTTAAAAGGTCTGCAGGGGAGAAATTGTTATCACCTGGCAGTGAACTTCCTGTCAGATGTTATGTAAACAATCACACACTGATTGCGTGACGCGTACTGTCTTACCCAGCCCATCTTTGTGATGAGTTGGTTTTGTTTCACGGCTTGTATCCGCCAAAGTTCTCGCTGGATGTTGATATTTCTCCTGGTTCTAAAGCATCACTCTTTCTCTACTCGATGCGTACCCACGGTTGGTCGCAGTGTCTCCTCTGTTTCTCTACTACCAGCTTGTTTTGTCTGCGGTAGCGTAGGTGCTTCGCGTATCAACTGCTCGCAGGAGGTACTCTGTAGGATTGGCATGTTTTCGAGCAGTTGTTGCGAACAGTTCGAGAGCTCTATATATATATATATTATGGTTACAATAATTAATAAGCAGTCGCGAACAATTATGCAGGGGTGGGCCCGAAGGGAAAACCCCCCGGAGTTATAACAATTGTGCCGAGAGCTTACTGGCACCTGCGAGAGGTGTCTTAAACGGTGACTCTGGAATATCGATATACCTCCCAGAGTATGCAGCCTTATCCTTGCATACGGGCTCTATAAGAATAGACGAACCCTTTTCCTAGCTGATTGTGGGAAAAACAATGATATCACCAAACCCAGTTGTAGACGCGGTTCAAAACGACTGAACGCGCAAAGCATCCGAAAATGGGTCGACAAACAGTGCTGATCACACTAGACTTATGCACGCTGTGTGGTGCCCGTTTCACAACATCTTTGCGAAATCAAGCTGCCTTTTTCTCGAAAACTGGACATGAACGCAGAGCGCTTGCCCGACCGCTGCATAAAAAAGCCGTAGACGAAGAGAATGGAGCAACATTAGGACCAATCGCGTAAAGCCGGCAGCCCCTGAGAGATGATAGCGATTTCAGGACAAGGAGGAACATTTACTTCCACGTTTCTCCTAAGCCCCAACATGTGGCTGAAATGGTTGCCTTCCTTTATGAGGATATTATGGAGTAGTCCAACCTCTGGACCATCAATTGTTCAATTTATGGTGCGTCGAGAACTTTGGCTAACTCAAATCAATGGCTAAAATCGACGTTGGATCAAAAGACCAAAAGAAACTTGCATCAACATCTGGCCGGTCGTTTTCGGAAAGGGTCCGAAAGTTCGCCCACGAATTGAGGATCTACCATCGAACACTAAGTAAGTCAGAGCTGCTGACAATCAAGCAACAGATTTATTAAATTTTCTTTGAATTTACAAAATCCCACTACTGAAATTGGAGGAAGACACTAAGAAAATCATCCACTTCAAGTAGCTTCGCGACAACCTCATGACATTTAGCCTGTATCTTCACTTGAATCTAAAGGAGATAAGAGTCAATTGTCCAGAACGAGAAGTGCCAAATCTGGAACTACTAATTTCGGAGAACAGTCTCCATTGTACACTCGAGGCCTAACGTCGTGTCCAGGACTTCGAGAAACAAACTATATTCGTGATCGAATTTTTCGGTTAAAATTATTGTCCTTATGATCAATGCTCTCGAAGGTGCGAATCTGTCACTGGTTTGTAACCTCATAGCCATACTCGCGTGCTAAAAACATGCCTAGGCACTTTCGATATGGATGCAGAGGGCTGTTATTGTAGGGTCGCTCTGCATTTTCAGTACACACATGCACACACAAACTCACACAAACAAACACACACACACACACACACATATATATATATATATATATATATATTAGGGTGGGTCGAAAAAACAAAAAATTGGAATTTCAATTTGGGACCAAAGGGAAAAGTTGTATTTTCATATCACAACTACTTGAAAAAAAAACTTTTTAAAATCGAATAATGTTAAGGCCTGCCCCACGCGAAAAATGTACCAAAAAATAGGTTTTTCTCATTTTTCTCTGAAAGTATTGATTTTGTTGAAAAATGTTATCAAAGAAGTTTCTAGATCACGGCGAAATACATCTTTTTTATTTCACTTGTTTTTGCGTACGATCAGACGCTTTCAAGGAAAATCGAAATAACGAGTTAAAAAAGTGGAAAATGCAATATTAAAGTAAATTCTGCAACCTCAAACAGGTAAATTTTTATTTACTGTCAGTTTGTATGCTGAGATGCAACTCTGTGCTTGTTCCAATGATATAAAAAGCAACCCAGGACTCACGACACGGACGTGGTTGCATATAGAGTCCCACCGCAGTCCGTCCCAACCACCCACATTTCAGGGTTTAATGCTATATGCTACTCCTTACCTCAGTTTCTTTTTGGAAAATTTGTAATATGCTTTCGTTTCCATCTTCGACATTTCCTGTCTTGATCGCAACCGTGTCCATACGTTGAGTGTGGCATGGGAAGCGGAGAGCTTCATTCACAAGAGGATGTCTTCGATCATTAACGAAAGATCTAAGATCATCATCAGAAATATGAGCAAGAAATGGTGGAGCTGTGAATCTGTTGAGGTTTTGTTTCTTCCAATCTACGATGTCGCAATATTCTTCCGGATCACTCAAGGATGCTGGTATACGAAGTCATTGATAGAAATAGTTTCTGCGCACACCCTGAAACGATTTTACTGGCTATGATTTGTGATGATACGCTATCCGGGAGGGAAAAGGGATTGCAAATTATACTGAAAGCAAGAGACGATGAGAAAAAGAAAACTCGTAATTCAAGAAGCAAACCAACAGCAGGATAGGAAAAAAGTTTCTAGAAAAAGTTTCTACCAAATTTAAAATTTAACGCAACAGTATATTACGACATGGTAGATTAGAAGAAACAAAACTTCAAAACATTCACAGCTCATTCATTTCTTGCTCATATTTGTGATAATGATCTTAGATCTTTTGTTAATGATCGAAGGCATCCCCTTGTAAATGAAGATCTCCGCTTCCCATGCCACACTGAAAGTGTATAACGGTACGTCAAAGCAGTAACAGAAGCTGCTGCTTCTGTTTGTGTATAAAAAAATCGAGATGGATTCATGAGGGCACGGTTGCGATCAAGACAGGAAATGCCGAAGATGGCAACGAAAACATATTACAAATTTTCCAAAAAGAAACTGAAGTAAGGAGTAGCATATAGCATTAAGCCCTGAAATGTGGGTGGTTGGGACGGGCTGCGGTGGGACTCTATATGCAACCATGTCCTCGTCGTGAGTCCTGGGTTGTTCTTTATATCATTGGAACAAGCAGAGAGTTGCATCTCAGAATATAAAAAGCCAGTAAATAAAAATTTACCTGTTTGAGGTTGCAGAATTTACTTTAATATTGCATTTTCCACGTTTTTAAATCGTTCTTTCGATTTTTCTTGAAAACGGCTGATCGTACGCAAAAATAAGTGAGATAAAAAAGATATATTTCGCCGAGATGTAAAAACTTTTTTCATAACATTTTTCAATAAAATGAATACTTTCAGAGAAAAATGCGAAAACCTTATTTTTTTGTACATTTTTCGCGTGGGGCAGGCCTTAACATTATTCGATTTTAAACAGTTTTTTTTCAAGAAATTGTGATATGAAAATACACCTTTTCCCGTTGGTCCCAAATTGAAATTCCAATTTTTTGTTATTTCGACCCACCCTAATATACATATATATAAAAAGAAGTGAAAAAAAACGAGAAGTGCCAAATTTTCTGGAACTACGATTTTCGGGCAGCAGTCTCCGTTGCGCACTCGAGGCCTGACATTGTTCTCCAAGACTTCGAGAAACGAACTATATTCGTGATCGAATTCTCGGCTCCGTCCGAATACAACATCACTGCAAAGGAGAAAGAAAAAGAGGAGAGGTATCAAGACCTTAAAAGAGAGCTACAACGACTGTACCCAAAATATTCGGTACAAGTAATTGTCCTTGTGATAGGTGCTCTCGGAGGTGCGAAACTATCACTGGTTCGTAACCTCAAAGCCATACCCGCGTGCCAAATATATGCCAAGGCACTTGCGAGATGGATGCAGAAAGCTGTCATCCTTGGGTCGCTTCGTGTCCTCAAGACACACGAGGGTTTCGCCGACCTGTTGTTGTGAATTCGTCGTTGCCTATGACCACCCATCTCACGGTTGTGAGACGTGGCCGTGGGTGTGATTTACCGCGGTGCTACTGGGGGCTATTGACATTTTTTGGATGGCAGTTGCTCTTAGTGGGACCCTGCGGTGGTTTTTTAACTTTATTTTTAATTATATATATATATATATATATATATATATATATATATATAATTAAAGGGTCCCACTAAGAGCAACTGCCACCCAAAAAATGTCAATAGCCCCCAGTAGCACCGCGGTAAATCACACCCACGGCCACGTCTCACAACCGTGAGATGGGTGGTCATAGGCAACGACGAAATCACAACGACAGGCCGGCGAAACCCTCGCGTGTGTGTGTATATATATATATATAGGGTGTCCCAGGAGTATTGTCTATCCTTGTAATGGCGGATAGGAAAAAAAACACATTCGTAATCGCATTTTGTTTTGTTGAATGCTCGAAACAAGATGAAATTACCGCCGTAGGAGAAAATTCTTTTCGGGGTCGCACGTGCACTTGAAACTAGATGTTCACCTACATGCAATTCCAATGCCCTGTAGTACCCAAAATATGCACCGGACCCAAAAATGTTTTGGAAATTTTCGATTTGAATTTTCTCTTCCTATCCGCCATTACGTTATATGTTAAGAGCAAAGGCTCAAAGGTATACATTAAAATTAAAACAAAGGGAGGAAAAAGGAGGGGAGTTAGAGAAAAAGTGTTACAAAGAGGTGGAAGAAAGAGGAAAGAGGGCCGTAGAGTTTACGCGGTGGGAAGAAGAAAGAAAAGAATTTTTTAGAGATCGAGGGAGAACATAAGGAGAATATAAATAATATGGCGAATTGGAATATCGAAATAGAGAAAAACAGGCAGTAGAAAGATGGGTAGATAATAGGGGAATCAGGACACAAAAAACTGTATAAGGTGATAATAAGAGAAGGGTTATAATTGTTAAAAATGTATTGTTTTGGGAGAAGGATGAGAAGAGAAAATGCAGAGTATGTTAAAGGGTAGGGGAGACGTGGGAGCATGTATGGGATGGTTGTATGAGAGGAATGGAGGAGAGGGGAGGTAGACAAAAGAATGTTAAGAAAATTTTAGGGGTGAAGGGTCTGTGAGAAGAATGTATGAAAGAGGTAGAAAAAGCTAGAGGAGTTGAAGGAGAAGAATGAGGGAGTTTTGGAGAGAGAAAATGGAAAGTATGAATGGAAAGGAAAGAAGCATAAGGGTAGCTGAAATTATAAAGTGGAATTAAGTAAAATTAAGTAGGATAAGATGCGGCTGCGCTTTTTTTCTCTATCTCTAACTTACTCGCTCGTCCGCTCTAATAATCGATAATTCATTCGTTCGTTAACTCTGACACACTAAACTTTTAAAAATTAGAAATGATATGTATTGAAGTATAGAATAAGTTAAATTAGTTATTAAGACTATTAGCTAATAAGCGATGCAGAAATGATTTAATAAAGATGTAAAGGATGAAGGTTATATACACCCTATGGGGAAACATTATAAATAAAGAAGAAGGCCAAATTTACCAGGTGTTCTAAAGGGTGATGGACCTTGACCACCCCAAAGTAACTAACTGCAAAGATTTATGGTCAACCACTCTAAGCTAACGCAGTATACATTTTTTAAACATTTTTATGATTTTGATATTTCTGAAAAATTTTGAAAGTTACGTGGAAACTGTCAAAATTTTAAGGATTTTATAAAATGGGACGATTCATAATTAGTTCCAACTGACCCAGTATTAGTATTTTCAAAATTTGAAAATTCTGTCTGGATTCGCCTTGGATTTATTCAGATTGGACGTACGCATAGACATGGATTAAAAAGTGCCTGCGGATTTGTTAGGATTGAAGTTGGTGGTCATGCGCGCTTTCAGAAGAATTTAAAAGGATTAAAACTGTGTTCGGATTGATTTGTATTGAAATTGATATTAACGCGCGTGGATTAAGAAAAATTGAAAAATCTTCGCCGGTGAGGCTCGAAATCGTCATATTGGGTGGACGGATTGAAAAGGATTAAAAGGTGGTTTTGGATTCACTTGTGAACGGGAAATGCATTCAAAGGGATTGAAAGGTGGGTTCGGATTGATTTGGTTTGAAGTTGGTGTTAATTCACGGTTTGAGAAGGATTGAAAAGTGAGTTTGGAAAAGTGAGTTTGGAGTTGACGCTTAGATTGAAAAGGATTAAAAATCTACTTCAGTTCTCGAATACAGTATGTGATTAAAGGTTAAAATAATGTAATATGCACTAGGATGGCGTTAAAAATGAAAACAATTTTTCAAAACGGTACATGTCCAAATTGTTTCCAAGTAAAACCATGCTGCAATATTATAATTTAATCTAAATCTCCCATCTCCTGCCTTTCAAATTAAAAAAAAAAATAGTGTTAATTTAGTTAAATCCGAAAAAGTCATTTTTTTATTAACAAGAAATCTTGCATTGGACAGAAACTTTTTTCTTTATTTTGAATTTTATATTATTAATTGCTACTTAAAACAGTTTTTAGCAATTTGAAAAACTTCCAGGGAGTTTCTGTCACTAAGTGAAAAAATAGAGAGGCACCGGTTGAGAGAATTAAACTTTTCGTTCTTAAGCGCCACCCTAATACGCAGTGTTTGCCTAGGCCACTACTATGCGCCGGTGACTACTTTCTTCCCTTACCCTCATTACGGAATGTATGGGGTGTTCATCAACATTTAAAGAAATGAGAGCTGTGCTTCTAGCGACTAGTATTTTTTCTTTTCCATAAAAATAGCCTGTGTACAAAAGTGCTTTTTGAACAGCTTTTCACACTGGTCTCTAAAATAATTGAACAAGATTTTCTTACTACGTATCCACAAAGCCATAAAATTTAGAGTTAGACACCTTATCCACCAGTAGAAATAATCAATTTGTTTCAGGACAAGCTTGCAGTATGGTATCTCCTGCTTGAAAAGGCTTAATTACGATAGACATCAATTGGAAGAGAGAAGACGCGTAGCTGAGGGGAAAAACATCGACGTTATTGTTTGGAGTAATGATCGTGTGATAAGATGGGTGCAGTCAATAGGATTAAAGGTATTTCCTATTATTATTTCTTTTTTTTCAACTCACGCATTGCAATAGTTGTTGGGCTAGGAACTTCATAGGGAAGTCCTCAAATTAACTTCACCCTTGCCTTTAGAGAACAAGTAGTATACCATTAAGCCATTTCCCTTTCAGGGTAGGCGTGACACTACCCGATTCGGGTAGTGTTTCTAGGTGGATAGTTTCTTGTAGTAAATAACTACTACAAGTGTGGGCTCACCACAGCCACGGTGGGCCAACAGCACGCAGTATTCTCGAATGGTCACCCATCCAAGTACTAACCGCGCCCAACGCTGCTTAACTTCATTGATCTGACGAGAACTGGTTTTTTCAGCGTGGTATCGCCGTTGCCTTTAGAGAACAAGTTCAAGCACAAATATGGCTGTGTCTGAATTCCTGCACTATACAATTTAAATTTTCATGACAATTTTTTACTTTCTTATCAGAAAAATATCTACTAATATTTAGAAGAAAAATTTGATGAATATCAGGAGAACATATCATCCTAAGATGAAAACAGACAAACATTCATATATTGAAAATATTAGATTAGATTAAATTAGAATTTATTCAAGCCCTGGGATAATGTCCTCTAAGGCAAAACATTAATTGAATAATGATGATACATTTGATATGTATAATAAAATTGAATTACAGTATAGTTAAGATAACTAGAAATAGTTGGTGAACTAAGGAGCACAATATAATATTAACGACGTTGATACAATAATAAAAAAAGGATTACAAATGGAAGGTGGGTTAGCATTGAACATTAGCTGACCTACATATAAAAGTGACGTTGGTTCGGGCAATACAAGGTGAAAAATTTAATTTTGAATATAGCTTTATAGACAAAAAGCCAACAATATAAGATACTAAATTTTATTTTTATTGCACATGTACATACCCTCTTCCGCAATCCCTCTCCTTTCCCCCTGTTGAGAGGACTGTGTACATGGGCTTTTGGAAGGATGTCGTATAACAGTATACTCTCCGAAAGTATTGTGAAAAATATGACTTGTGTAGTATGCCTGGATTAGGAAAAGAATAAGCTATGCTTCCATGTAGTCAAATTTTAAATAATATTTATTATAATAAAAATTCGATTGTTCAAAGTTACCCTACTTTTGATGACTAATTTCTCGGCTTGTAATGGTTATTTCAAAAAATTAACGATAAATTAGCGTAGATCAATTCTTTCGGAAAAAATTAATGTATATGAAACACTTAATGCTTTTGACTAAATCTTAAAAAACTAACTGTAACTCACATTATCGAGATCGGAACAAATTTGTTTTTGAAACTATTAGGTTTTATTCAAATAACCAATTTTATTCCTATCCAATTTTTTGTCTGATTGTTACTTTTTGAAAAAAAAACGCAAAAAAGCACATTATACTAATCAAATTTGTATACGTTGTTTATGAATATTGTGCAGATTCGTCTTCAGAATTAATCAGAATATGATATCACGCATAAAATTTTTGTACACATTTTTGCATCCGCCACATTATTTAAATAAAAGAAGCAAATTTAATCTATACTCAGGTTTAATGAAACTTGCTTGAAAAACATCTTTGAGCTTCTGTTATATAAACAATGAATAAAATGCAAAAATGTGCACAAGAAATGTTATGCGTATGACAAAAGTAGTATGTTTCAGGAAGAGAAGGAATTAAGTAAAGTATGGATGGAAGATAAATGGGAAATGGTGAAAATGGGAGAGGAATTTTGTTATTTAGGATTCTGGTTGGAAGCGGGAGGTGGAAATGATCTGCAGGTGAAAAAAAGGATGGAAAGTGTGAGTAAGGTGATGGGTCAAGTGTGGGGGATTGGAAAAAGAAGATTCAAAGAGGACTGGAAGTTGAGAGTATGGCTGTTTGATTCACTGGTGTGGTCAGTGATGTGTTATGGACTGTAGATTTTGGGGTGGAAGGAGTACAATAAGGTAGAAAACATGCAAGAGAGATTTCTGAGATGGGTTATGGGAGTGAGCTGGAGCTGCCCAGGTTATATGCTGAGAAAAGAAACAGGGAGAGAGCAATTGTTTATAAGGCAGAGGAAAAGTGTCTGGAATTTCGAAGAAAAACTAAAGAATGGTAAGGGTAGCAAAGTTGCACAAGTATGCCTGCAGGAAATACTAAATAGAGAGAGGAGAGTTAACACGGGACATTTAAAATAGGAGGAGGAGAGATGGCAAGCTGGAAGGGAATGGAAAATGTGTGACTTGGGGAGGGAGTGGCAGGAAGTAGGGGGGGAAATGAGCAAGAAGCAGGAAGAGAAGAGATGGGAAAAGGTTATGGAGTAAAAAGACAATAAATGGTATGGATTGGTCAAGATGGAAGGGGTCCCAGAATGTTTTGGGTAGTTGAAAAAGGAGTGCAGGTGGTCCAGGATTGTACGGTTCAGAATGGGAGAAGGCATGAATGAGTGTAAATATTGGATGAGTGAAGAAATTAAAATGTGTAGGGCATGTGGTTATGAAAGGGAATCGTGGGAACACGTGTTGGAGAGATGTACGTGTGAAGAGGAAGGGAGAAAGAGCGTGGTAGGGAGAGTTAGGTCGATACTGAGCTGTTGTGGACAAGGGGAAAAGTGGGTGAAGTGTTTAGAAGAGAAAAGGGAAGAGAGAATGCATGGGGGAGGAAAAAACCAAAATTGATACAAGAGAAATATGTATAAGGAAAATTAGTGTTGCTTGACTTGGAAAAGCTTGATGAGTAATGGTAAGAGGAAATGGAAGCCCTGGAAGGTCTCACGCACTTGTAAGATAATATGTAAGAGCTGGTAAATAATAAGAAGGCGAAGCGATTAAAGGTTAAGTTAAGCATAAGGCATAGTAGTTATGTGAAATTGTAAAAGTTGCAAAGGGAACTTTTTTTTTGAAAATTCGTTTATTTTTCAAAATAAATTTTTACTGAAAATGTAAATATTCTATTTTTAGTTGAAAATTTATCGTTTTTAGTTGAAAATTCAAGTCTCTGTTTAAAAATTCATGTATTTTGTTGAACATTCGTACTTTTTGGTAGAAAATTAATCTTCATGGTTGAAAATTAATCTTTTTTATTCTAAATTCAACAGTTTGTTTGCAATTTTTCACTCTCTTGGCTAAAAAATATTTTTTAGTTGAAAATTCAACTGTTTTTGATGAAACATTAAAATATTTTTTGGTTAAAATATCAACTACTACATTTTTCGTTCAGAACTCATATTTTTTTAATGAAAATTTAATTACTTGGTTGAAAATGAAACTCCTTTGATAAAAATTAAGTTTTTGCTTAAAGATTCGTCATTTGAATTGAAAATTCATCTTTTTGGTTGAGAAATGAGCTATTTCGTTGAAAATTTGTTTCTTCTTTGGTTTAGAATTAATTCCTTTTCTAAAAATTCAACTATTTCAGCTGAAACTGGAACTATTTTGTTGAATTTTATTATATATTTTTTGTTGGAAGTAAATTTTTTTTATCTGAAAATGTAACTATTTCAGTTAAATACTCCATCATTTTAGTTAAAAAGTCCCTTTTTTGTGGAAAATCAATTCGCTTAACTTAAAATATAATGTATTTTTTGGTAGAAAATTTATCTTTTCGTTTTAAAATTCAATTATTTGCTTTGAAATGCATCTATCTTGGTTGAAAATTCATCTTTTTGGTTAAAAATTCAATTATTCTAGTTGAAGATTGATCATTTTTATTGAAAATTCATCTTCTTGGTTTAAAATTCAACTATTCTAGTTGAAATTTTAACATTTTAGTTGAAATTTGACCTAAATATGGACTGAATTTTAAGTATTGGAAGATAAAATATAAGTTTGTTTGAATTATTCAAATTCATGGACTTTAGGGACCAATTCAAGAAATGATTAATTATGGTTTTAATATTATTTAATTATTTGACGAATCGATGGTGCTATTACATTTAAGAATATCTTGTAATATAACTTTTTAATGCTTTCTAAATTAAACATATTATTTAAATCCCTAGAAACTAAGAAAAAACATTATTTATAATAAATTTGCGAAACTTTTCACATGTTCCCAGTCGATTATTTTAAGAAAAGCGAAATATTTGAATAGCTCCGTACTATGAAAAATTACACCTGGAATTATCAGGGAATTTTTTTCCAGGATTTGAGTAGACACCCTGATAAACAATGCATAAAAATGGTCTGTTTAAAATATACCTTTTTTTACAGTTTTTACAAAAAGTAAAAGGCATACCAAAAATTTTATAGGACAAAAATGGTTTATTTGAATAACACCTAATAGTTTCCAAAATAAATTTGTTCCAATTTCGATCATTTTAGGAGACAACTTTCAGAAAAAAACGCAAAATACAGAAATTTTCTGAGAGAATTTTTCAAAAAGGTTTCGAGGGGTATCAATTTGCTTTTGAAATGTTTGGTATCTGGTCCCGTTACTACGAGAAGATATTATATGAGAAAAATGAGATTTATTGGTCAAAGTTACCCAAATTTTGAAGGCTAATTCCTCGGTTTGTAATAATTATTTCAAACATTAATAGGCGTTGATTCATCACGAAAAAAAAATAATGTATATAAAAGAATTAAAGCTAACGAAAATCAACGATTAATTAATGTAAGAAATAAGAAATGAAAAATGATATGTGAAGAAAAATGTTTAAAGATCAACTGGGATTGCAAATATTAACCGATTTTTCTCTCTCTTTTTTTGTTTTCTCGTAATAATATAACGAAGGTAATGCATTTTATCAAAATTCGATATAATAATACTGTAGGAAATTTTAATTTTTCCCTACTGGATCTAATCTTCAAACAATGGAAAGGATGCGCCAGGCCAGAAATCGTCCGCTCGCTAGCAATGGGGTCCGGTGAAGAAAGCAACAGCCCGCAAGACCTTCCCATTGTTACTAGATTGGAGTCAGTTGAGAAAAATCAAAATTTACTAAAATAATAATTAACCGAATTTTAATAGGCTTTCGGTTTCTTTGGTGCACGAAGGAGAGTAGAGTAGAGTCAGTAGAGGATTCTTGCGCCAAGCCTGCATACATTTTCTTTGGGATCTTGACCTGCAGCTTGGCCTCCCATGCGACCGTAACATTTCTATCACAATGAACCCTTTTTTTCGTGCTTTTTTTAAGCTATCTGATACTTCTCTCTCTTTCTCTGTCGTGGAGAAGCGAGAGAGTACCATATTGTCACCTTAAAATGGAAAAATGAAAACGCTAATTTACAAAGATGAACTCATCCAATATTTGAGTATACTACTCAAAATTCTCCTTCAATTTAATTTAATCTAGTCAGATGGTAGGCTGCGGAATCTACGACCACGATCGATCTCCGAACAATCGATCCCGACGCAACTGGAGCAATATTTTATCCGATCACTTCACACAACACCAGAAAACGATCGAGTCGGTAAAATCACTTACTCACTTCAGAATGATCCGAACACGTTTACCACGTATATTCAATAATTTTATATCTCTTTTTTGTAATCGGCGCCTCACTTAATCAGGAGCGCGGTGCGAACTGGACTTTGGCTTTTTCACGACCTCTCCCAGTGAGTGACAAAACCAGACTGAGACAAAGGTCGGACACTTGAATCAGTATTATAATAAATTTAAAGTAGTTCACGCTAAATATGACTTATTTTGCGGAATACCTCAGATTTTCACAATATATATATAGAAGGTAATTTTGCAACGATCTTGCAATTTCAAACTGGACATTGAATATAAATATTTTAATTGAAAACAGTACCTTTTCCATGTGTCCCTTTAGAAAATGAGTGAAATTGCCACAAGTTTTCTTGAGTTTAGTGTAACAAACAGGGCCGGCGCTATACATTTGGCCGCCCATATGCAAACAAAAATTTCCGCCCCCCCTTCCTCTTTTCTTAAAAAAAAAAAGAAATTTTCTACATAAGTATGCTTTATTTGTATTTAAACATTATGAGAGAAGTTGTAGGCTCTGAAAGCTACGACCATGGTTCCTTAAAGCAACCAATCCCGACGTAACTGGAACGCGTACGTCATCCACTCCTGCTCCCTCTATCCCATAAGGTAAGCAAGAGCGGGAAATTTATGCAAGAGACTTCGTACAACATTGTTCATTGGTGTGCGGTCTCTAGCCGTGGATGACCTTACGCGGCAGACGGCACAGTTTGAGATGAAAGTTTCTTTACCTCTGAATACCTTTTTAGAGCTACCAATCTTTGTAGAATGGACAATGGACTGAGTCTGACGCTGGCAAGCCGGGATTATGTTGTTTTGGCCAAGCAATGAAGCTTTCATACCTCTAAGACAGCCGATTACGAGGACTACAAGATGGACCTTCTAGCCTTGGTACAGCCTGCTCAGCTCGAAAAGAAGTGCTTGCTATATCGCCTGTTTTTCTTCCTCCTTTGCTGTGATATTATCATCGGCTAATGCCGAGAATTCAATCACGTAAATGATCTTCGTCTTCAGGCCTTGGAGGACAATATCAGGTTTTGTAGCACTGATACGTTGAGTGGCGGAGAATGAGAAATTCCAGTAGATCTTACACTGATCATTCTCCACAACAGACTCGACTGAGAACATGTTCAAGTATTTCTGGCTCTTGCTTGCAAGCTCGGAAGTTGGTATCGCCTACAGGTATATTCATTATGCGCTTGCGGTAAACCAAGGTGTATATATCGCTGTCTTGACAGGCAAAAAGAAATCCCTTCGTCTCCGATCAGAATCCAGCAGACTTCAGAAACATGTTGGACAGACCCATCAATAGCTCTTCTCTACGTATGATGCCGTAGAATTTACCATGAAGGGCTTGTCAGCATGTTCTCTTAGTAGAAACGAATGCTCTGCTTCCTGTATACGACTTTTGAGCACCAGAGATGTTAGTGATGCTAGGTCATGTGTAGTTTCGCTGGAATGAAATGGCAGACCAAGCTCCTCTGCGGCCCTATCTGCAGCACGGTATAGAAACGCCGCAGCATTGACGACTTCATATTGATGTACGAGTCGCATAAGATAATCTGTGCCATTTAAAACTGAGCAGGCTGTAGCCAGAACCGTTCTTCGATTAAGACACTCCAAGCTTAACAAGACTCTACCTCCTTTATCTCGAGGAAGGTATATTCGAGGTACGGAAGATCTAGGATAATGACTTCGATGGATTGTCATCATCTTGCGTGTACTTCGGTCAAGTTGCTTCAACTCATCGACGTTCAATTTTACTGCACAAAAGTGTAGAGCAGTATAAGAACGGTCAGCATATTGGTCGCCTGGATCTTATTCTCCCCAGATAATTTGGAAGCCCAAATTTTTCTGAGAATTTGGCGATACCTTTTTTCAAGGGCCGTTTTTAACACACGCACATTTTGAGTTTTCGATTGCGGTATTCCAAGATATGTATATGTTTCTCTATTACCAAGATGTTGAATGGTATTTACGCCTATGAGTTAAACATGCTGATCGTCACGCGATGATGTAGTTTCTAGTGTTCCTGGGTGTAGGTGGACGCAGGCACAGTTGTCCAGTCCAAAGCTCATGCCAATCGCTTTAGAGTACCTATTTACCGCCGCCACAAGCATGTTAAGGTCCTCTTTTGAAGAAGCAAAGAGTTTAAGGTCGTCCATGTATAAAAGGAGGTTGACCTTATATTCTCTTCTGTTCGGCGGGCCACATAAGTATCCAGAGCTTTTGCCTCGGAGCACATTAGATAGAGGCAAGAGAGAGATACAGAAAAGTATCGGACTTAGAGAGTCTCCTTGGAAGACACCACTCTTATATTTGATGATATGTGTCACATGTCTTTTGTCAGATGTTATGACAAATCTTGTCCGCTACAAGAGCATAAGCTCTCTTATCCATATCACTATTATTGGATGCACCACCAGGCACTCAAGGAGCTTAATAAGTAGCTCATGGTTCGTGTTATCAAATGCCTTACGGTAGTCAATCCAAGCCATGGATAGATTGCGTCGATACCTGATCGAGTCCTGGGTAATACACCTGTCTATTAACAGGTTCTCCCTGCAACCTGCTAGTCCTCTCTTGCATCCACGTTGTTCAAATATTGCACTCCATACCGGCTCGATAGATGTTAAGATCCTCTCTTTGAGGATGCCAGTGAATATCTTGTAGCTGGTGTTTGAACAAGCTATGGGCCTGTAGTTCTTTGGACTTGACAAATCTTCAGTCTTAAGGATCATTACCGTGTGTACCTCCATCAACCACTGCGGGATGGATTGTTCTCCATTTAAGAAAGTAGTAAACATACGAGCTAGATGTTGGTGCGTAGAAGTGAGCTTCTTCGACCAAAAGTTGTTGATCTTGTCTTGCCCTGGCGCTGAAAAGTTCTTAGTTCTAGCGAAAACTTTCTTCATTTCTTCAGCAGTAATTAGTGGACACTCTTTCCTCTGGACCTTGCAACCTTTGCCTTTGGCAAAAGTAACGAAAGAGTTATATATCTAAACCTTCTTCATCTAGCTGATAGGTATCTCCATATACTTGCTCCCAGAAGACTTGAATCTCTTCTCGACCAGGTGGATTTTTAACGGCAAATGACGTTTTATTGAACAGGCGGTAAGGATGAATAGAAAAGGTGGAATTTTCCTGAATCCACTTAACTCGCCGTTCAAGGCGCTCTTTTTCTGTTGAAAGAGATCTTATTTCTTATTCCTATTTTTTTTCTTATTTCTTCAAATTGCTTTAATCTTGGCAAATTCTTCAACCAGTTCAGACACATCCAATAAATTCGTAATCACTCGCTCAATTGATATCATAGTCAAGTTTGGCAGTCCCTTTTCCGCCATTGCAGTTCGCGAGTAGTTTCTTATTATTTTCAATTTTGAAAAGGATCGCTCCGCGCTTGCGACAGATACAGGCAAAGTGTTTAAAATTCGGTATTTTATGAACGTGTTTGGAAACACGAGATGCAAGTTTTCTTTTAGTATGAACGTTAAAATTTCAGTTGCACTCATGTTTGGCTTGAGAAAAGTTCTTAAGACAATAAGTTCATCATACAAATCCACGCCTACTATATCTGAGCAATATCGTGAAGTAAAAATCAACTTTAAAACTTTTCTCGGGATCATCTACTCTTTGACGCGTACCCATCAGGTTTTTAAACCTGATATCTACTTTTGATGCTGTTGCTAAATGTGTAGCTTCAGTTAGATATTCTTTGAAAGCTTCGTCAGTTCTTCTTTCAGTGAAAAACTGACTTGGATCTTCAAGAATTTTAACAGATTCCGGGAAATTCATGTGAGGATCACATGATTCTCAAGACAAGCGATCGTAATACAGCTACATATAAATTATGAAATATTTGCAAAAAATCGAATTTTCCAATTTGATTTTTAACATACATTGTTTCTAAAATGTTTTTAAATAGAAAAACTGTTTAAAAGAAAGATGTTCTGTAACTGATAGTGGGCTTGTCCCCGGAAGAGTTTTGTAAGGAGAAATTTATAGAACGTAACTTTCATGTAATTTAATTAAAAAGCATGGTCTTTAAAATATCTTTGAGTAAATATTCAAAATATTGTTATAACGGTTCCGTTCCAGGACACCAAATATAGCAACGGCGGCGAAAAAATGTCTCCAAATTTTATTTACCTGTTTAGCAATGCATTTATTTATTTGATTCAACAAAACTTTGATTGACTTAATCAAACACTTTTCAGAGTGTCTCGAGGAGTGCATATACAATTATACATTTTTCGGTATTCAAAGATTTTTTGAGTAAAACAATTAAAAGAAAAGTTATTTAACCTAGTTCTACTTTCGATTTCGTAAATTCACAGCAATTATTTGTCCCAGAAATACTTCACCATCATGAAGTCTACATTCCAATATTCCTGAACCTTAAAATAATTTATTACTGGAATGAAATGGCCTCCAGATGAAAATTCAAGGAAAATCGAGGGAAAAATCCCAGCAGACAAAGGTACGAGCAAAGGCCCACTTAGAAACTTTATTGCGTTAAAACTAAAGAGATTAGTCGCCTTTTGACGACCAAACCTTAGTTGGTGCAGTTTATATTCAGTGCAGTTTGGTCGCCCCCCACCAAGAGCCAAGCTTGGCCGCCCATGTGCCCCGCACATATTGCACCCTATTAACCCTTCGAGGACAACGTGGGGTGTATGGCCACCCCAATGGAACAAAAAACGCATATTCACTGTGTACAGGTTGCAGGAAGGCTTCCCGCTTTGAGTACCTTCTCTTTCAGAGTCACGGAAGCCACTGACGCATTTTTTTTTTGCTTTTTCTTTTTTTTTTTTTTTTTTTTTCTAGGTATTTGGGATTGAATCCA
>CAKNYM010050550.1:7718-44107 GCA_932195095.1 Andricus curvator | reverse complement strand
AATATTTTGGGTACAGTCGTTGTAGCTCTCTTTTAAGGTCTTGATACTTCTCCTCTTTTTCTTTATCCTTTGCAGTGATGTTGTATTCGGACGGAGCCGAGAATTCGATCACGAATATAGTTCGTTTCTCAAAGTCTTGTAGAACAATGTCAGGCCTCGAGTGCGCAACGGAGACTGCTGCCCGAAAATCGTAGTTCCAGAAAATTTGGTGCTTCTCGTTTCGGACAATCGACTCTGTCTCCCTGGGAGCGTTCGGCAGGGCAGGGTCGCGGCCAACACCGTAAGAGCGACAAAGACGGTAATAAAGCACTCTTAGGGCCGCATTATGTCTGTAGATATACGTCGTTCCCGCGTGGGTCGGACACCCTGATAGTATGTGTTCTAGGTACTCAGCGTATGCATAACACGCTCTGCACCTATCACTGGGAACTTCTTGACATAAAATGCGCTCACGGTATGCTAAGGTGGAAATGACACCGTCCTGGCATGCTAAAATAAAACCCTCTGTACCTGAATTAAGCCCTGATGATTTGAAGAAAGCAAAAAGTTTGCTCCTTCGACAAGGACTGTTTTTCTACATTTCTGTGAAAGTTTCCGTGCATTTTCTTGTCGAGTAGCTCTTGGTGAAAATTTTCAACCTCTGCTTTCTTCACTTTGGTTTTTAGAAGTGAAGCATCTAGATGAAGTAATGCACTCTCCTCACTTCTGATGTTAAAATTCAGGCCAAGGGTCTCGGCCGCTTGCTCCGCGGCTTTGTAAAGGAACGCTCCTTCGCCAATCATCTCGTGGTTCCTGACCATCTTTAGGAGATGATCTCTGCCATTCGCAACGATGCAAGCTGTACTTTGAACAATCCGGTTACGAAGACACTGGAGATTCAGAAGTCCGCGTCCGCCTTGACGGCGTGAAATATATAATCGCGGAGCTGACGAATTGATATGCAAGCTTTTATGCATATGCATGATCTTACGTGTAATGACATCAAGGGCCTTAAGCTCGTTCTTCGTCCATTGAGCTACCCCAAACGAGTAGAGTAGAACCGGGACGGCAAGCATGTTAGTCGCAGATACCTTGTTCAACGCCGACAGATTGGAAGACCACATCTGTCGAAGAAGATGCTTGTATCTGCTTCGGAGAGATTCCTTCACTGATGTTACGTCCTGAATGCGGTTTTGAGGCACGCCCAGGTATGTTTGGGTCTCTCCAGTATTAAGATGTCTAATAACACTTATATCCACAAGCTCAGGGTCCTTGGGAACGCCAGTAATCTTTCCTTTCTTCAGATGAATTTTGGCACACTTTTCCAAGCCAAAGTTCATCCCAATCTCTCCTGTGTAGTTCTTGACAATATTTATAGCAGTTTGAAGTTTGCTTTTACCAGAGGCATAGATCTTCAGGTCATCCATATAAAATACATGAGTGACCTTATGCTCGCGCTGATTAGTGTCGCCACAGAGGTATCCAGGAGAATTTCGTAGTGCGAGAGATAGAGGCAGAAGTGTGATGCAAAAAAGCAAAGGGCTCATGATATCACCTTAAAAGACGCCCCTCTTGAAGGTGACGTTGGTCGTTGTCACACGATAATTTCTAGATGAGATAGTAAATCTAGTTTTCCAAAGAGGCATCAATCTCTCTATGCATCTCACTATGTGTGGATGTACCTTCAAGCTTTCGAACAGACAGATGATAAGTCTATGAGAGGTTGAATCGAAAGCTTTCCGGTAGTCAATCCAGGCCATTGACAGGATGCGCTGATGAGCTGCCGCGTCTTTACAGAAACACCTGTCAATTAGCAGGTTCTCTCGACAGCCTGCTACACCTTTTTTCGAGCCACGTTGTTCGTACATCTCTCGCCATACAGGCTCAATTCGCCGAACAATCCTGTTGTTGAGGACAGCTGTAAAGATCTTATACAGCGTGTTCAAACAAGTTATTGGCTGTAATTCTCTGGGTTGGACAAGTTGCCTTTTTTTGGCAGGAGTATAGTGCGCCCTAACACCAGCCACTGCGGAATGGGCGTCTCCGACTTTAAATATGAGGTGAATATGCGGGCCAAATGTTGGTGTGTAAAAGTAAACTTCTTCCACCAAAAGTTCTTGATACAATCTGGTCCAGCAGCGGAAAAGTTCTTCGTGCCTTTAAGTGCTTTTTTCACCTCTTCGGCAGTAATTGATGGACATTCCTCCTCAGATTTTATGAGGTTGTCGCAAAACTCCTTGAAGCGGATGATATTGTCAGTATCTTCTTTCAATTTCAGTGTTTTCGGGATCTTGTGTACCTCTCTCCAAAAATGTTCTACCTACTTGGGCTTGGGTGGCTTTTTTACAGAAACAGGAAGATCGCTGAAGAGGCGCGAGGGGTCAGCGAGAAACTGTTGATTCTCCCTGATCCATCTCTCCCTCTTCTGTATTCGTCTCCTTGCGTCAGAAAACAGCCTTATTTTGTCAACAATATGCTGCTTGATTGTCAGCAGCTTTGACTTGTTCATTGTGTGATTCAAGATCCTTAGTTCTTGGGCGAACTTTTGAACCCTTTTCGTGAACGGTCTACCAGATGTTATGTAGTCAATCACACATTGAACACGGGACGCATTCTGTCTTGCCCATCCAATCTTCTGGTTCAGTTGATGCAAGCGTCTTTTGGTCTTTTGATCCATCGTCGGTTTTAGCCTTCGATTTGAATCAGCCAAAGCTCTCGCAGCACCATAAACTGAGCAATTTTGGGTGCAGAGGTCGGACTCTTGCGAGATATCTCTACGAAGGGAGGCATCCATTTCAGCCAGATCTTGGGGCTTAGGAGGAACTTGCATGTTAATGTTCCTCCTTATCCTGAAATCGCGATGACCTCTCAGAAGGTGCCTGCTTTCCGCGGTTGGTCTTAATGTCGCTTCCTCATCTTCGTCTGCAGCTTGATCAAGCAGCGGTTGTGGAAGCGCTCCGCGTAAATGCCTATTTTTCCGGAGGTGGGCACGTTGATTTTGCAATGATTGAAACGAAACGTGCTGAAGATTTGGGTGTTTCTGGCACCACAGAGTGTGCATACGCGCCATAAAGCCTCGGTGAACAGGGATAATGCTGGCATCGTAGCAGTCTAGCAAGTCATCCCTGAGTTGATTCGTCCACTCAATGTGGGCGTTCCGCCGGTTCGTCGTCGTGCTTCCATCTAAATTATTTTCAGCACCCCGATCTCTAGGATGATCGGCATTGTTTGCCGACCCATTGTCGGGTGCTCTGCGCGTTCGATCGTTTTGAACCGCATCTACAACTTTTTGGTGTTGTGGTGGTGTCATTGTTGTTCCCACGAGCAGCTAGGGAAAGGGTTCTTCCGTCCTTGTAGAGCCCCGCATGCAAGGATAAGGCTGCATACTGTGAGAGGTCGCCCGGTATCCCAGGGTCACCGTTTAAGACACCTCACCCAGGTGCCATTCAGCTTTCCGCACGGTTGTTACACCTCTGCTTAGGGGTTATTCCTTTGGGACCATCCCTGGATAATTGTCCCCGAATGCTTATTAATTATTGTAACCATATTCAGCAGAAACGCGTTCGGTGGCTTTGTCATAGGCCCTTCAGTTCTATTCTAAAGGCATCGAAACCGAATATATATATATATATATATATATATATATATATATATATATGCAAGGAGTTTCTATATGTAGAGTGTGAGAGTGTATAAACATAATCAAAAGTTTTGTTGAATGATTAGCTGAAACGTAATGGCATTTTCGATTCGACTCAGTTTCGCTTAGAGTTCCACGAGTGCGGAGCACGAAAATCGAAACTAAACAGAAAAGACAAAATTTTGCGTCGCCCACTTGGCTTAGTGAGCCACAATAGCGTCATCGGCAACCTCCCAAGAACCATCATCCTGATTGGAAACAGTAAACATTTTACAATCGAAAACACATTTTAGATTTTTACTAAAATAAATTGGATAGGCTCAAAAAGTATTAACATCCCGCACGCCCTGTTCTGTGAACGAAATAAAGTGTTTTTATATTCTAAAAGCAGGTTACTTTACATCGAATCTTATTATCTTTCGTTGTGTACTTTTTGATCAGAATTCATTCACAGTTTGATATACGGACAACTTTTTTGTAGATTTGAAGGAAAGCACAGTGGGCCAGAATCCGATAAGTGGCCTTAATTTGATGTTAAAACTTACAAATTAAAAATGACGGATCCACTATGGCTGACAGAATTTTTAAGTTTTTATATATTTGTCTGAAACTTTTGGCCAATATTCTGGGCTAATATCCCACTCTAAAATCCTGTTTGATTAAATTTCATACAAATACGTAAATATTTAAAATTTTGGCGTCCATATTCGATTCTTTATTTTGAATTTGTAACTTTAGACATTAAATTCGAAATCAGCGACCTTAAAGTTCATACAAATATATAAAATTTAGGAAATATTGGTCGCCATATTGGACCTATATCAGAGAGTAGAGAGGTCTAACACGGTGATGGAGTGTGAATTTCGTTTGATCCATTCGGAAAAGCCAGGAGAACACGTCACGGTCGATTTCTATGGTCTGTTACCTCGTTCGGTGGAGGTGTTCAATATATTTTTGTTTTATTGGACACATTTTCTAAATATGTCAAAATATACCAAATTAAAAGAGCCACCTCGGTCACTTCTATAAAGAAGCTGTTTGATTCGAATATACCGGAAATGGGCAAACCAAACCTTATTCTTGCTGATAATGTTATCTTACAATTAAGTCTCAAGATTTCTAATTATATCCGTTATGCCAACCACTAGCTTATATTAGCATATTTTACTTATGTTCATTTTTATGTTATTTTATCTTTAGTCATCTGTAATTAATTAATTTTCTTTCACCTACGTCATATTTGTCATTTGACCTGAGTTGACATCTTTTATTTTGTTTGTAAATTATATGTATAATTTATTCCTTAGAGGGCTGTTTTAGCCCTAGGGTCTTAATAAATAAATAAATAATGGTAAACAGTTCACTTCTCCTGCGTGGGGTGATAAGTTGCGTGAATCTAGAATTCAGGCAGCTTACACTTCGATTCGGCACCTGCAAAGTAATCCAACTGAACGCGGTATGAGAGAATTAGGCCGACTATTCAGAACACTGAGTTCGAAATCACATGCGGGTTGGGCGAAACATATTTCGGATATCGAATTCTTTCTAAATATTACGACCCATTGTTCTACGGGTTTTTCTTCATACGAATCGCATTTTGGAATCAAGCCCACGAATAAAATACAGAAACGAATTGATTTTCCTTTTTATGGGAACGTCACTCTTGAAGCCAAAATCATATTAGCTAAAGAGCGAGTTCATAAATGTTTTGAATATCGAAAAAAAGTTCAGGGGGATGCGTCCGTTGTCCTGCTCAATGTTGATGATCTGGTTATTGCTTTAAGTTCCACGTCAAACGAAAGTAATTTATAAACTTAATCAACATTTTTTTCACTTATATTTGGCCCATATCAGTCTCTAAATCCTATTATAATAATTCATAAAAACTGATTCATCCTAGCAACTCAAAACCATTGAAAGGGCATTTTAACCGATGTAGTCTAAAAAATATATTCAAATGTAGAACCAGCATTTTATTCGAGTAATAGAGTATCGACATCCACCTGCGATAGTCCTAGAAAATATGATGAATGAAAATAAATTATCGTCAACACCGAGATATTGTATTCTGCGTGATTAGGTAGAGTTAAGTGTATGCTTGAATTTTAGGTAACTAGAATATATCATTTGTAAGCGTAATGAGAGCTAGTTTTATCAGAGTTTGTCAGAGTCATCAAGCATTGTGCAGTATGTTACTTGATACTGATTTTGACGTACGGCGCATTCGGTGAATTCCCCCAATGGGATACATCGAAAGCGGGATGTTGTAATAAAATGAATATTTCAATGTTCGTTCAAGGATAGCAGTCGACGTTTCATCGTGACGTAATTATTATCCTTATTGTATTGACCAATTATGAGCGAGTACAGTGTAATCATAGGCGTATGAATATTGATCCGCGGAAATCAGAAGCCGAAAATTTTCAACCAATGTTGTATCGCGCCACGCTTTCCATACTCAGAGAGCCTCCCTAAGGTATGGAATAACTAGTGTATGTTTTAAATTATGTTGCGTTAAATAGTTAGAAATATGAAGTGTGCGTAATTGGTGCAAAATGTATATTTTTACAGTGTGGCGTTGGATGTCTTTCATAAGAGTAATTAATTTTGAAGCCTGCATTTGTTTTTGTTACTATTAAATGGTGTCCGTCATCAATGTATCATCTCCATGCATCGTCCAGAGATTGTCAAAGGTATCATCAATTACACATATTGGATAATGATGGCTCATAGTCGATTCGCTATTGCGAAAGCACATCCTCTTTAATAATATGTAAATCTGGTCTACTATTCTCAAATCTGTTGCTCATCGCCACTAAATACTTGTAGGACTTCATCTGAATGCATTTGAATATCACTAATATTATTTATAATTTTAATTCACTTCTATGCCTGTGTGATCGAATGATTCGTATCACATCGTGTTCTATCTAGCGTCTGATTTCATTTTTGATGTCAATTTTGATTCTCGAAGTTCAATACTTATACGCCAAATAAATGTTATACATTATTTAACTTATATTGGCAATTGCTTATGGAAAATTTAGATGAGTTTTTTAAAACAAAACTTATAAAAGAATTAACGAATAAATTCTCACAGGACTCTGTGGGTATAAATTGGGGTCGGGTTGATTCATTCTTGGATATTTGTTCCTCATACTGTGGAAACTGTTATTACTGTTGAGGATTTAAACCGACAGGATCCTGCTAATCGTGGGGTGGATATGAAATTTGAAGATTTGCAATTCCGGAATCATGGCCATTATGGGTGGATTTGCAATTTGAGGATTGTTATTTTCCATGTTGAAAAATTGTACAGCCTCGTTAATGTTTGTATTTGTATTTGTATTTATTTGTGAAAAGTCCCTAGGGGTAGACAGCCCTATAAGGAACAGGTGATACATATTAATACAATAGAATATGGTAGCGATCGATCGGACAATTAATAAAAAATAAAAGAAATAAAAATAAGCAATAGATATTTAACAAGAATACTATGCATAAACGTAATCAATTATACATATCTGAAAGAAAATGGATACATGCACAAGTTTATATATATCACTATTACAGATGGGCTTAAGTATTACCAATGAGTGATTTCGAGGATAGAATTTGAGGTGTTTAATAAGTAAGCAAAAAGAAGTTTTCTAAAGTGATATTGTGACGGTGCATTTCTAATTGTAGAAGGTAGTTTATTCCAAAGACGGGCACCACGAATCATAAAAGACCTTTGCATTTTGCACGTGCGATGTGGTAGAATTTTTAGTACTTTTTTCCTTTCACGGAGTCTGGAATGTGTCGGTTGATCTTTGTCAATAAAATGGAAGAGATTAAACAGATAATGCGGGGTTTCATTAGTAAATAGACTATAAAGCAAGTTACCCATATGAAATTGTCTTCTCTTGGCGACGTTAAGAAGTCCTGCTCTTTCTCTGTATTGAGTAATATGTTCACTTTTAGGGATGTTATAGATGAACCGAATGCAGGCATTAAGCGCACGCTCAAGTCTGACATTCAGCTCATCAGTAATATCATCATATACCACGCAGCCGTAGTCAAGGAAAGGAAGTATGAGGCTTTTAACTAGGAGGATACGAGTAGGAGTGGGAAGTGATTCTTTATTTCTGTTAAGCTGTTGGAGGACTCGAAATGTTTTCCTCGAAATATCTGAAGCTTGTTCATTCCATGTGAGAGAACGATTAAGTATGCATCCTAAATCTTATGCAGAGTCCACAAACGGAATGATACGCCCCTCAATCAATAGCGGAGGTAGAGTGGCGATTGTTTCGAGTGATGGAGAGGAAGAAGGGCCTATGATGATAGCCATAGTTTTAGCAAGGTTAAGAGTGAGGCCACTTGTCGAGGACCACTGCAAAACCATATCGATATCCTCCTGTACCTTTCGAAGTAAGCTTTTAAGAGTAGCAATAGGTCCGGAGAGGTAAAGTTTAAAATCATCAGCATATTTATGATAGTTGCAGTAACAAAGCTCTCTGCCAAGTTCAGAGGTATAGATATTAAAAAGGGTGGGCGCAAGAGAGGACCCCTGAGGAACACCACTCCCAACCTTGACGCAATTAGACCGCTCGCCATTGCTAAGCTGTACTCTTTCAGACCGGTTACTAAGATAGGATTCAAACCATTTAACCACCATATTGGAGAGGTGTAACGATTTAAGCTATAGTAGTTTATGGTTAACTGTATCAAATGCCTTAGAAAAGTCGAAAAGAACAACAACCGTAATCTCCCTTCTATCTATTGCAAGTTTAATGTCAGAAGTTACTTTGAGTGAAGCTGTAAGTGTACTATGCTTTCCACGAAACCCGGATTGCATTGGATCCATTAAGTTGTTAATTTCAAGGTGTGCCGTAAGCTGCTGATGGACGATACGCTCGAAAGGTTTAGACAAGGCACTAAGGATGGATATAGGGCGGAAGTCTTTAGGAGATGTAGGGTTAGATATTTTAGGAATAGGGCGAATAATCGCCTCTTTCCAGATGTCGGGCAATATACCCACCTGGAGAGATGCATTATAGATGTGCAAGAGAATAGGGCCAACGACTGGCAATGCAAGGCGTATCATTTTCATTGAAATACCATCAGAACCCTGAGCATTCGATTTTACCTCGAAAAGTTTTTTTACTAGGGTTTCTTGCGATATATTAGAAAAGAATAACTTGGTTTCATAAAATGTAAGGGTAACTGAGGACGTAGAAGGAGTGACATTTACAGGGGGTGTGGGCTTTGTAGTAAAGGCTGTTAGAAGGTCTGCAGGAGAGAAATTGTTATCAGGTGACAAGTGCTTAGGGGGAATAAGTCCAAGCCGTTTTAAGAGAAACAAGATGTTTTCATTTTTATTCCTGTTTTTGATAGAGTTGTAATTATATTGATTGTATGAATCCCTAATTTTGGGTTTGTACTAAGTTTCTCAATTTACGAAATTCAGCTTGAATGATTCTATTTTTCATTCTTTTGGCCAATCTACGTTTTTTCTCCCTTTCTTTCATCATATCTTTGATAACAGGAGTGATCCAGGGAGTGAATTTCTTTTTAGCTTGCAGGGTATGGAGAGGCGCAAATTTATCAAAGGCTGAGGTTAAGAATGTGCTTAAGCGAATCACCTTCCTATTGATATCCCTTTCAGTAAAAATGCATTTCCAGTCATAGGTGGATAGATGTTCAAGAAATTCAACTTCATTTATAATTTTGAGATTGCGTATAGACAGAGGGGTTATACTAGAAGAGGGGTTAAAGGAGAACAGATATTGGATGCTGATGAGGTCATGGTTTGAGAGGAATGAGATTGAGTGTTGAGTGGAAGAAAGCACTTTGTCTAAATCGTCGACAATCATTATATCAATCCATGTACTGGAATGATCAGTGTGGTGGGTAACATTATGTGGAACTATCGATAATCCGACGGAGAACACAACTGATTTTAAATAGTTAGTTAAATTGTTTGTGGCATTAAGATTTGTGTTTAGGTCACCAGTAAGTACAGTGTTATTATAATTAGGTATTAGATCAAAAATGTCAGTCTCAAATTCCCTACAGTAAGAAGCATTAGGAGGTTTGTAGATCACACCAACCAACACACTGTCATGAGGCGACGATACCTTGATAAAAAGGTATTCAGCAGTAGGGTAATTGGCGAAAGGACTCACTCCTACCTGCACACCCTTCAAACTGTCATGAATGTAAAGACAGACCCCACCCCCTCTTCTCTCATCTCTATCCCTACGGAAAAGTGTGTAATGGTCAAGTGCTACGAGGCTCGAGGGTATGTTAGGCGTAAGTCAAGTCTCAGATACGGCTATGATATGAAAGGAACAGGACTTAAAATGATGTGTGAATTCATGGTAGTGGGCAGGTAAGGACTGAGCATTAACGTGACAAATATTTAAGGTTTCCATTCAAAAAGTGATAGGTAAAGTTCCAATATAGTTAGACGTAAAAGTGTCTGAGATACGTTAAAAGATCGAAAAAATCTTTCCATAACGTTAAAGTGAAAGAGACTAAGAAGCAACATAATCCAGTTATCATGATTACATTTGATAAAAGTGAAAAACGCACATAACAAAGTAAAAATTATTAATATCGTAAGCGCTAATATACTTAATATATAGAAATAGTACATAAAAAGGATAAATTTGCAATGACGGTGCGAAACTGAATAAGCGCAGTGATACACATAACATGAGATTGCAAGTTGATTTTTATGTTCAGAATGGACAATCTCCAGAACAGCCAGCATGAAGTGAACAGGTAGATAGCAAGAGAAAAGAAAAAAGTTGCGTACTAAGAGGAAAAAAAACATAATCGAGTAACCTTATTTTGAAAATTTAGATAGGTACAATTTGAGAAATTCAGAAGTATCGAAGTAATCAGAGTTAATAGAAGGTAAAGAGCAATAATCAAAAACATATATTTACCAGTATATAAGTAGCATTTCAAATAGGGTAGAGCTAAGGTTAGAGAGGGGAAAATCAAATACATAATGGAATTAGACAGTGGTTGCTATTGCAGTCCTTCAAGAGATTGCATGTTCGACAAGTAAATTCTAGGCGAACCGTCCTTCTTTCGACAGAAAATTTTTCCGCCGGAAATCCAAAGGTATTTGATCTTTCCCTCTCTGCGAAGACCTAGAGCAATGGCATAAATTTTCCTGTTGAGTGAAGTGAGCGCCTCACGAAGGAAGATAAAGCGTTTCTCGTTGTCTGCCCATCCAATGTTTGAGGTTGAAAAGTCTCTCTTAATCTTACGCCTCTCGATCAGCTTATCCCGTATTTCTTGTCTACAGAACTTGGCTACTATGATCGGGGGAGGGGGGGAAGAATTAGTCGGAGGAGGCGCCTTAATTATCCTGTAGAGCTTGACAACGTCATCCTTTTGAAGAGTAACGTCGAGAGCTCTGGCGATAGAGTCCAAGGTGGCAGCAAGGTCCTCATTAGGCTTCATGGGGAGACCATGAATTTCCAAGGTAGCATGCAGCGCCGCTTGTTCATTGACATTTAGCGCATGCTCCAATGTAACCACTTTGGCTTTCAATTCTTTAGCCTCCTTCTTGACGTCATCACTTTCCGCCATTTATAATACAGAACCAGCTTCAAGTGTGTTAATACGCTCGCTATTCACACTGACTTCCAACTTGATTTGTGTAAGGGTGGAATTTAATTTGTCATTAAATTCTTGCTGTCGAGTTTCAAATTCTGTAATTCTCGTCAAAATTTCGCGTGACTGCGCAAGCGCTTCATTTTGTCCGTCGGAGACCACTTTACGCAAGAATTCAGCAAGACCAGGGGGTAGGGTTGCCGCAATTTCAGAGGTAGAGACAAAGGTAGAAGTGGGAGGAACAACTCCTGTATTACCGACATCCTGGCAGTGGGTGTTGTAGACATTCGCACTTTCGTCAGAGTTGGGCATAATGGTAGCAGGGACTGCCGTAGAGGTGGCACAAGTGGGCAACGATGCACATGCCTTGCAAATATAGTCAACTTGGCCTTTTTTAAGTTTCTCAAATGATTTTTTGGTGATTCCAAAATTAGCACAGTTCAAGTGAATTAAAATGCCACACTTCACACAGGCAAGAACTTCAGATCCACCTCTGGTTATCACTATCTGACACTCCGAACACACAGCCATAGTTCAGCAGGAAACACGACCGTACACGTTACGTATATACAAAAGTACAAAAACAAGATTTTTGTCGATTCAGTTCGGTCCCTGATTAAAGACACGATCCTCAATGACAAGTTTTTGTTGTGGATTTGAAACTAGAACCTTACGATTTCCAATCGCTTCCGGGTTTGGAACTTGAATTTGATTGTCAGTAATCGGCACATGAACACGGTCCTTAATGTCAGGAACTGCACAGCTAAGCGTGTAGTATAGTATATATTATAGTAGATAGTATAGCTAAGCGGTTGTGGCTTCACATTTACCGACTTAGCAAGGTTCCGCTCCAAGCTAAGTTACCACACCAGGTAATTACACTCGGTCGGTAATGCAGACTGCCTGCAGATTCCTGCTGTAAATTACCCTCGGTCGATAATGCAGATTTCCCGTAGATCCATAATAAAAAGTCACGTTTCTACAAGTTGCGCGCTGAAATTCCCGCCACGTGCAAGGGTATTCCCCTGTTTCTGCAAGTGTTGCGCGTCTACGGTGTACCTGCTCTTTGGCATCAACGCAGACAGCGGTTTTATTGTCAGGAACCCTTCTATGCTGCCAACGGGATTTATCTTATCTACATCCATCTCCCTTTTGAAGCTTCTCTGTATATAAGTTCTGAATCGGCACCTTTTATGCAGGAAATTCCCCACTCCTGCCATCGTTGACTCCACTCGTAAAATTAACATAAGCTTAAAACTATTGAAACTAACTTAAATGTAATTAAACTTGAAACTAAATTGAATTTAGTTAACCTAACATAAAACTAACTTAAAACTATATGAACTAACTTAAACTAAATTAGGCCTAAAACATACTTGAAACTAGTTAAACAAAAACTAACATATATACTTATATACCTCCAAGATTTTTTATTGTAGCAGCTCTACAATTATTCTAGCTCCATACTTGGCTTGTGTCTTCAGGATTTTCGTTAATTGTACTTGTTCTGTGACGTCTATTCGGACAGCGGTTTTGTCGGCAGGAAGGTTTTGATGCGGCCTGCATTTCTAATCTGCTCATGATTAATCTCCCTCTTAAAGTTTCTCTGCAGAAGTTTGAGTTTAATATGCATGCGCAGAAGTGTGTGTGTGTGTAATTTTACAGAATGAATTTAGATAATTCGATTAGTTTTGAATTAACTTAAAACTTAATTAATGTAAATAATCAAAGCTACAACTAACGTAAAACTACCTACAAGCTAACTTAAACCTAATCAGTCTAACTAAATCAACCTAAAACTAGCGAAACTAACTTAAGACATAGCAAAACAAATGAACGAAGAGGAATAATGGTGTATATTCAAATATGTTTTCATTTATGTAAATATTAAGATGTTTGTACATATCATTTGATATTTTTCAATTCAACCTTATTCTAAGAACTGCCTAGAAATTTTATCTGCAGCTTCTTGGTAGCAGCAGCTTCCTGCATCTTCTCCCGGGTAGTGGGATCTTCTTCAAGAACATTAACCAGTCTTGCTGGTAAAAATGTGTTGAAATTAATGTCCAGCTTCACAATGATTCTGGCCCCTTTTTTAGTTTGAATCTTCCGCATCTTTGTCCTGATATACCTCTGCTTCGGAGACAGCTCGGACAAAGGCTTCCTAGACATGAAACCTTTCATGCGGCCAACTGCGTTAATCTTCTTGAGATCCATTTCTTGTCCTGATAAAGCCTCATGGTAATTGATATCACCATCATGATGACCACTCATATCAGATAAAAGTTTGTTGAAAGATTGTATCATATGCCTCTTTAAGGTGTCTTTTCGTGAAAAATGTCGTTAACAGTGTTTACAAGTATAAGGCGTTTTATAGATACGAGTATCTTGTAGCTGTTGCGTCCAGAACACCTGAAAAAGAGAATTAGGAAATCGCTCGACAGCCCCGCTTTTAAAGGCCAACCCCCTCCACTCTTACTACATACGTTTGCATCCACTCACCCACTCCAACTCTACGCATGCGCAAAGTGGACTCAATAAAGTTAAAGTAACGTTAACGTAATGTAACCTAACGTTGAAGTAATGTTAAACTTATGTTAATATAACATTCAACTAATGTTAATATAACATTAAAGTATCATTAAACTAATATTAAAAAAACATGTATGTAATTCGGTGTAAGCTTTTATGAAATAAAAACACATGAAATGAATATCAATTTCTTTCATTTATTTATTTTTTGACAATGATTAGAAATCCCGAAAATCTTTTTCGAGTTATAGACTATTTACAATAAGGTAAATGTACCAGTAATCGTGACGATCCCAATAGTCGTGAAAGTTGGCTATAGTTTGAATATATTGTTAAAAAATGTCTTAAAAGTAACATTTAATGATAGAATCTATTTATTTTTAGCATGTTATAGTGTCAAATTGAAGTTCAATTAATTCAAATCACATAAAAAGCAAGAAAATTGACGTCACGATTACTGGGACAAAGGTCACGATTACTGGGACGTTTACCTTATATACATCGACTTATAAGCTAATTATTTATATCGTCATCATCCTTCACCTTATAATGACCCCAAGCTAAGGTATCTGTGTTTTACGACAAAAGGTACCGTTTGTCATCAAAGGGGTTTAAGGCCACTTTTAAATCTTCAACAGTTTCAACTTTATGAAGGCGTGATCTAACAATATGCTGTGTTCTAGTTTGAATCGCAACATTTCGCAAGCAGTCAACATGGTCGACAAAGCTGAGAGATTTATTTACTACACCTGATTTTATGCCTTTGGCTTGCTTTAAGAAATCTTGGTCATTCACGCAGATGCTGTACATCTTGCTCCTTAAGCCAAAAAATTCAGTTATGACTTGCCCACTGCACTCATATTTCGTGAAGATATCCTTGTGGATATCTTTTTTCATGTCATGTAATGAGAGTCACAGATCAAGGTTTTAAAAATGTACATCACACTAACCCCTACATAGATTGGTTTATTCATCAAAGGCTTTCTAAGTTCCACAGCCACTAGATCATCATTGAAGATTGCTCGGGTGTGGAAATTGGGTCTAGATATGAGGGCTTCTGCCACGCGAGTTTAACATCCACATGTTTACGCACATTCTTCAATGTCTTACCATACACGGCATTGTTCATGAGTTTTAACAAGATTTTCTTAAACTCGTTTTTAGCTTCTGCTCTCTTTTCTGTGTTAGATTATATGTATGATTTTAACAACCGAGCTTGATCAAATTTGAAAACGCGATGGATTTTGACAAGCTGAAGACCCTATGCCAAAGCTTATTTAAGAACACGGTAACGGAGAATGTGTTTTTGTTTCGGTAGGAGGTTAGTTAGGAGTTTTTCCTGCTTTGATCCTGGTCGTTTCGAGTGTTCAGGGCAAAATGTGAATCACTGTAAGCATTATGAAGTTCTTCCGGATAAGCTAAATTGACTTCAAGTATATAGCCAACAGAGGCATCATCGGGAACATTAAACTTAAAACTATTGTTAACATTTGGCACCCACTGGAAACCACCAAGTGGAAGCGCTTGAGCCGTTGTCCAACCATAGAGATTGTTTTCGTCAAAATATATACTTACATTTGAAGTGACTCGACGTACTACTTTATATTCGTCCAGGTACGGTGCTAACTTATCTAACGAAGAAGCAATAGAGCGGAATAAATCAATGAATCGGAATTTGATCTGACGCTCTTTAATATTTTTGTGAAGCTAATATACCTCTCTTTATTTAGAGGAAGAAGATCAATTCGACCTTCAGACTCTGTGGCTACTTCGCGAATGATGAAGTCAGCATCATACCCACTCAAATTTTGGAAGACAACGGGTATAGTTCTAGAATATTTAAAAGTATTACATTCTTCAGGAACAGATCCCCGATATTTGCCAGTTAAATGTGAATTATCACGCACTTTCAGCGTCATATGCCAATTGTTGCAATTCGTTTGCAAACCATTTATCAGGATCAGCTTCATCTTCCGGACATACCTTATAGTCAGAAAGTGCGTCATCATAACTAAATTTTTTGTAGTAGCCTGTGCTGAGTATCTACTGATGTTGGAAGATCTCAGCGTTACTTCTCTTCTCCTGAGATTCTTCAACATGAAGCAGCAGATACTCGTAGTCGGCATAAACGACAAACGGTACCTTTTTCTTATTTTTATATTTCGTGAACTCAATTATATTTTTCTGAGGTTTGGGTAGTTTGATTCTACAATGATTAATCTTTTTACAATTGTCGTCATACGCACACAAATTTTCTTCGATTGAAAAATAATGAAAACATCGATCGTAAATGTACTTTTTACATTTATTTTTAGATAATTGTTTACCAACTAGTGCAGATAGATCTTTTTTACACACATATTGGAAATTTAAAGGATCAATCTCTTTATCTATTTAAAATACATCATCCTTATCATTAAGACTTTTATCAATGTATTCGTCTTGTACGTGTAAAAGATTAACATGCTGGTCCAGCATTGCATATCATTCTTATTTTCTACTTTTAAACGTTCTTGTTTTATCTTAATCGGGAAAGATATTGGGATAAATGAACTCGCCCACAAAGGATTGTATTTATTTACATTGATTGTAGGTGTATGATTGAATGCAATGTCCATATTCATTCATCGTTATTTTAAATTAATTAAAATAATTTTTAATTCATAATTCCATCTAGTCTGAAAAGACGTTAAAAATTTCTGTCTTTCTCTGATGATAATACAGATTCCTCGAAAAATTGGTTTTGTACCACCTGGCAAAATAATGCGTGTATTTCTGAAAAAAGTTTCTTCTCTCGATCTCTCTAATAGCTTAATGGGAAAGCACCCGACCGGCAATCGGAAGTTCTGTGGTTCGATTACTTGCGGAGCGAAAGCGAAGATCTTTTTTCAGGAGAAAATTAATTAAAATAATTTTTGATTCATAATTCCATCTAGTCTGAAAAGACATTAAACATTTCTGTTATTCTCTTATGATAATACAGATTCCTTGAAAATTTTGATTTGTACCACCTGGCAAAATGATGCGTGTATTTCTGAAAAAAAACTTTCTTCTCTCGATCTCTCTAGTAGCTTAATGGGAAAGCACAATCAAAAGAAACCCCAATATCAGTCCATGACTCAACCCCAAATTCAATCCAATCCAAGGCATCAGCACCAACTTCAATCTGAATCTATACCGAATTAATTTTTCAATCCGTGCCTCCAATCTTTCTAAATCTGTGGGACGTCTTGAATTTAACCCGAATGAATCCTACTGAATCCGACACCAGTCCGAATGAATAAGTATGGATCCGAAACCAATTCGAATGAATCACATACCAATCGAAAACAAACTTTCACTTCTTCTCAATCCGATGCCCAATGCGAATGAATCCAAGACTCATCCCAATCAAGTTTTAATCTTTTCGATGCTCTTAAGTCTTTGCACTTAATCCGAATGAATCGGAAACCAATCCGAACCCAACTTTCAATACTTTGCAATCCCTGCGCGAACATAAACTTGAATCCTAGCACACCTTTTAATGCTTTTCAATCCGTGCGCCCAATCCGGTAAATCCGAGGCTCATCCAAAAAGTCTTCCCAATCCTTCTCAATTCTTGCGCGAAAATCATCTTCGATCCGAATCAATCCGAACTCGCCATTCGAATTATTTTCAATTCGAATGAATCTATCCCCTTCTAGAAAATCTTTAAAATTTTGACAGTTTTCACGTATCTTTCAACGTTTTCCTGAAATCTCAAACTGTATCCAATTTGGCCATTATTAATACTAAATGTTATTCATTAATAATTTTTTTTTTAATTTTCGCTTATGTATCACTATTTTCGATATGACTCAAAATTTTAATTTTTTCCTCTTGTAATTCTTTTTATTAGGTGAGTTCGTGGTGGCCGATGACCACCCGGACCCCTTGTATAACACCCTAAACATTTTGTCAGTTTTGCGTATCTCATCTCTTTAAGTTAACTCAAAATTTTTATTTTGCAGATCTTTTTACTGGGCTAATTCGGGGTGCCTGAGGACTATCCCCCTTCAAAAAACTCTAAAAATGTTGTCAATTTTCGACTATATCTAACTGTTTTCAAGATAACTCACAATTTATATTTATTTTTTTATATAAAAAATGTTTTTATTGGGTCAGTTCGAGTTATTCGGAAACAAAACCCCTCTGCAAAATCCTTAAAATTTAACTAGTTCTATCGTATCTCCGACCGTTTTCGAGATAATTCAAAATTTATTTTTTTTTATCAAATTCGAAAATCTGTTTACTAGTGTAGGTCAGGGTGGTCAAGGACCATCCCCCCGTTGAAAAGACTGAAAATATTGTCAGTTTTCGTGTATCTCTCACCGTTTTCAGATAACTCAAAAATTTTATTTTATTTTTTTTACTTAAAACATCGTTTTTTTGGGTTCTTTGAGTTGGTTGAAGTCACTCCCCAATTAAAAATCCTTAATGTTTTGTTAATTTTCACGTACTTCGGTCATATATATCGGATATAATCATGAGCTCATATATCGGATATAATTTAAAAAAAAGGTAAACCACCACCGCAGGCTCCCACTGGGAGCAACTGCCATCTATGAAAATGACACCGGCTCCCAATGGAACCAGTGCAAATCGCACCTATGGCCACGTTTCACGACCGTGAGATGGGTGGCCACCGGGCTCGACGAAATCACAACGACAGGCCAGCGAAACCTCCGTGTGTCTTGAGGACTCGAAGCGACCCAAACATGACAGCCTTCTACATCCAGGTATGGCTTTGAGGTTACAAACCAGTGATAGTTTCGTCCCTCTGACAGCCATTTGGTTCGATTCCAAAGGTTCATAAATTTAAAAGTTCGATTCCAAAAGTTCATAAATTGACATTACCTATGGAAGTTAAAACTTACTAATTACCATATACAGCGGCTCCATCTGTGTTAGATTGCGCATGCGCCGAGTTCTAGCTGCATGGGTCGCTGCTACCTGATACAGCACAGGGAATCCTAGCGCGGGACTAATAGAAACAAAGGAACCGCACCTGCACATACAGCGAAATACCACATCTTTTTCTCTAGAAGGTAGACGAGCGACACTCGTTGAAACAGGCGAATACACTTGGACGTGGCGGGAATCTCGGCGCGGGACTTGTAGAACCTGGGGACCACCACATTTCAATTTTTTCATTAGGTAGACCTCTATCAATACCGGCCGAGGTTAATTTGTGACAGAAATTTGCAGGGAATCTGCATTACCGACGGTAGTTATCTGGGGCCAGAGCAAAGTACAGACATAAACATAATATACATTTGATATCATAGAGTTGAGCATAATGTAGAAAAGTTCGCATTTTCGACAAAATCGAGTGCGAAGCATGATATACGTGATGAGAATGTGTTCGTTAAAGCCAAAGAAGCATTAGAAAAAGAGAATTCACAATCACCAAATTACATTTGTCGATACTTTGACCAATAATTTTAAAAGGTCTATGCACAAATGTGCGGGAAATACAAAGACTGAGCGCGTAGGGCGAGGTAAATAAATATATTATCGAGCGCGAAGCGTCAGAACCAACAGTCGCGCGCCGTAGGCGCGCTCAAACTGCCGAGCCGCGCGCGCGCAGCGGGCAGATTTTTGTATGTGTGTCTGTGTAATTGTTTCTGATGACCAACAGCATATATATAGTTTTCAAATGCACAAGTATTTTAAGATTATGATGCCACTTTAAACCCTATAACAATCAAATTATTCATACAGAAATATGTACGATTAGTATTAATAATTTCTTTACGATAAATAATGTATTTAAAGTGGAGTTAATCAGATACAAATTCTGTAAGATGTGTACAAATATTTTTAGCACGAATATATAAGATATGTTAAAAAAAACCTTTCAAAATATCTAAAAAATTTGAAAAAAATTTTGACAATGCATCATCAAAATAAAAAGTATTGAAAAATGTACTTTTAAAATATTTAATGATGGAAAAAGTTAATAAATAAATTACCAAGCAAAAGCTAAATCTAGCCGTATTTGATTTTTGAGATTTTATTATTGTGAAATTTAGTTAAAATGTCAGATATATTTTAAGTCACTCTTTTTTTGGAATCATGTTGCAATTCTTTTAATTGAATTCTGTTAGTTTAGACCAGCACTATGCATATAAAAAAATGGCGTCCCCCCAGTGCCCAAAGCTGATTAGTTCCTAATATCTCCTGTGCAGCGCTAGTTGTCCCATCACTCCCTGTTTTTGCATTGTAAGCAATGGAGACTGGACCAGCTCGGTGTCACGCCACTATTGACATTTTTTTGCGACACGCCACTATTTGGCCACTTTTTTGAAAGAAAATTCCACTATTTTCTTGAAATACCCGACAATGCCTCCATTTCTTCATTTTTCCTTTAAAAATATTTTTGATCTTCACTCATTTGCTAAAATTACATGTTCACGATTTGTGATTTTGCAATAAATGATTTGCAAGTAAGAAATTCGGAACCTGTAGGTCTTGAAGATTACAGGCATCTAAAATTTTCGATAAAAGGATTAAAATTCTCATTTTCTACACGTATCTAGTAAACTCTTGGAGATATGAATAAATGAAAAATATTTTTAGATTTTCCATTTAAAGAATGTAATTATTGCACGTAAATGTTAAAAAGATATGTACGTAACAACATTTATTAATGCATAACAAATAAATATCACGAAGATAAATAATGGAAATAATTTGTCAATTGCAAAGAGAATGAGTGACGGTCCTTGAAAGCCTTATGGTGGCCGTGGAATAACGAGGATTTTAACTGTAAGAGATTTCAAACAACGCCTTATTATACCCATATATATGTTATCTTCAGTTGGTATTTCGTTTTCACGAAACTGAAACGGCACTGGCGGCCCAGTGCCTTGCGCCAGTGCCGTTTCAGTGCTGTTTCATCGGCAGGGTAGCGTCCCAGCCCTGTCCTGGTCTTCGGTTCCTCTAGTGGAGAGTTGTTGAGTTCCCGTGAACGCAGCCAGATGTAAATTTTAGATACTTGTATTATTTTGTATTGAAGGATTTTTCCTGGTTCGTTACTGCTAAAAAACGTTGAAACGTTTTTGCAAAAGGTTCTGTTTGTAAAATTAAACACTTGAATTTATTGCAATATTATCACTTTTGTTTATTTGTTTGGTTCGTAGATAATTAGGTAACGAACTCTCACAATCAAAAAGGTTTTAATTGAAAATCAAACGTTTATAATTTACGTAGCAACCGAAATCATTTGTAGACAGAACTGAATCCGATAAAGAACTGATCTGAAGTGATCTGCTCCGCTGAGCGTTATCCTCTTTATATAGTTTTGTTCCTAACTTAAAAGCCCCCAGTCATCACGTTCTACGACTTTAGACACGTGCGTTCTTACGAAATTCATGTTATTTACTACTTAAGCTGTCAAAATGATTGCGCAATAGCAACCATAAATTGGCCTGCTCATGAAACCCATGAATTCAAGTTACGCAACAGCAGTCACAAATTAGTCAATCCTACGCAAGTCACGAATTAAATTACGCAATAGCGGTAACAAACTAGTCAATATTACGAAATCTATGAATTTAGATTACGCAATAGTAATACACTTGTCAACCTTACGTAATTTACGAATACAGATTACGTCAGGTGGATTATGCAACAGCAGTCATAAACCAGTCAAGTCTATGAAATATATCTAGGAAATATTATTCATAATATTCCCTACTGCGCAGTGACCTACATATTCAAGGCCATTTTCCCACGCCCTTTGACTTTTCCTATTTCGTTATCAAATTTCGTCCTAAAATTCCTAATGAATGACTCAATATTTGCTTTTAAAATAACCGAGTTTCAAAATCCCTTTTAAATTTACGGTCTAATTAAAGTTTAAATTTGCCACTTAATTTCTAGGTATTTTCAAGGCAATATAGTTTTCTACCGTTTCAGCATGGATATTGGTAATTTTGTCGCTGCGAACCATTGAGTAACGCTATAATAGAAAGATGCATTACGTCACACTACGACACAAGCTGGAGGCCTTTTCATACCTCTGCTTGTCGGCAATGAGACTGCCTGTCTCTTCTGTTCTTATGGACTTGACCAATGAGGTACTTGCCTACAACTGCAGGCTAATAAGTGATTGGTCAAACTCCATTCGAATCAAACTTACGTAAAACACTGCAAAAAAAATTTTAATGACATCTTCAAAAAAAAATCTTCAGATTTTCATGAAATTTCTTCAAATTCTTCAAAAATTCGCAGGCTAGTCAGTTTTTCCTCAAATTTGAAGAAAAATCCCCCAATCTAGCAGCACTGCTCTACTGGCTGGCGGCCGTAGCCTCATGTATCGGTGTCAGTGATGCCAATGTGGGAGCGCTAGTTGGCCGCAGTTGGCGCGGAATTCAAAATGGGTATTAAAATTAATTCTTGCAATTGAAATCAATAATTATCATAAAATTCACCAGAATGTATATAAATTGTATTTATGGAAATTTTGTCTGTGAAATCTAAGTTAGTTTTTGGAATTCAATGAAAATAAACTATTACTTAGAAAATATATGTGTTATAAATTTTTTTCTCAACTTGAATCAAAAGTTATATTTTAAACTCCACGCCAACTTTGGCCAACCAGCACGCGACTTTAACGCAAGCGCAGTAGTAGCTCAAGGCGCCCACATTGGCATCACTGATCGGTGTGCACAATAAAATTTTTTGCTCCCGCTGTTGCAGAGGGCGTGCGTGTAATCTTACCAATGCACAAATCTTAGACTTTCTGCCTTAAAATTGATGCCGAAAGTACGTACTCTCGACCGAGGTATGAAGAAAAGTAAATTATTTTTCATACACCCTAGCGTCCGTAAAATTGAAATCTAATTTATTTTAAAATAATTCCAAGTATATAAAAGTTTCTGGGATCTAAAACACTTCTAAATTGAATCCATCATGTTTGGACGAAATTTATTAATCCCTAGCGCAAGAAACGGAAAGGGTCGGAAAGGAAGTACCGTTCCGATCCTTTCCGATTTCTATGTGAACTTTGCTTCCGTTTCTTTCCGAACGCTTTCTCTTTCCAAAGGTTGCCGAACTTTTTGCCAAAGTGTCCCACTGCGTTTACTTTTTTCTGATCCTTTCCGATTTGTTTCCGAATAAATGTCGCAGTGTCCCAATAGCTTATTCCAAATTTTCACCTGTGTCCCACTAGTTTATGTTCGTTCCGAATGTTTCCGATTTCTTTCCAAATAAATGTGCAATGTAAAATATAAATCAAATGATGTAATTATTATATATGTATATGTATATATATTTATTTTTAAATAATTAAATATAATAAATAATAAAATATAATTTACTAATGAAATGAAATTTTTTTTTAAATTAAATGAATTGAAAATGAATTTAAATAAATAAATATAATGAAATATAAAAAGCAATATAAATATAATAAATATAAAAATAATAAATATATTTTTATTCATGTTCTTATTATATATATTCAGAAATTTTCAAACAAATATTTGAATTTTTAAGGGAATCTTCAACCTAATACTTAAACTTTCAACCAAAGAAATACATTTTTAACCAAAATGATGAATATTAGTCAACAACAAAATTAATATTTTATCACAAAAAGACGAACTTCCAATGAAATACAGGAATTTTTAATCAAATAGTTGAATTTTCAATTGAATAATATAAATTTTTAACCATATATGAAATTTTTCAAACAAAAAGATAATTCTCGACAAATTATGGTTAAATTATTAAAAAAAAAAGATTTGTTAACTAAAATGATGGATCATCACAAAAAAAATGTATGTTCAACAAAGCAGTTTTACTTTCAAATATAAGTTGTTGTATTTTCAATAAAAAAAGATGAAACAGATTAATTTTCAATCAAACAGTTGTGATTTTTAACCAAAAAGATGCCAATTCTATCTAAATATATGCATTCTCAACCAAAAGAGACCAATTTTCAATAAAACAGTTGAATTTTCTACCAAAAAGAATTACTTTATAACAAAATTGCTGAATTTTCAACAAATTAATCAAATTCACTCCAATTTTCGAATTTTCTTCTTCTGAAAATAAACGGCCGTACAAAAAATTTTTCCTGAAAACTTAGAAATAGAAAAATTTCATAACTATTAAGAAAGCCTTTTTTACTTCCACACTTCAAATAGTCCATTTTCGCAACTATCATTTTTAATTACTGTATCTCCTGTTTTCATAAAATTGCTTTTTTGTATTGTAAAAAAAATGTACTGTATATGAGATATAATTTGCCCTAAGCTGGACTTGTAGAAACATCACTTGGCTCCATTTTTATATTGACACTAAAAAAACAGATTTACTCCAAGAATAACTGCACAAAATAATGTTTGACTAAAAACACTATGGGAATTAGGTATATCCGAACATTTTTGTGATTCTAAACCAAAATCTTCGGAAAATAGTGTCTCTTTCGTCGCCATTTTGTTTCTTCGATTTCATTCATATCGATTATGGCATGTATTCCATTGCACTGAACTCGATTGAACCAAAGATCATTTGAAACACAGCAATTAAATGTGATTATTTTTCTTGGGAGATCTACAAGAAGCATTATCATTGGCAGAGGTTGACGCTCATTAACGACATTTTTTAAAACTTATAATGACATTGAATTCTTTTGGTTCAGTCGAGTATTATGCAATCGAATAATTACTATCGATTGGGTTTATCGATTGCACAACTGGGAGCGAGTGAGTGAGTAAGCGACAATCTTAAATCAAAATGGCGCTGGAGACAAGCAGAGACGACGAGATGCTGTCAGAGCTTTTCCGAAGATTCTTGATTGAAATCACAACAAATTTCGGATATTCCGAAGTTCCGATAGTGCTTTTCAGTTTTTTCAGTAAAACGTCATTGCGGGCTCAGTTATTTTTTCAGTATACCTTGTTTTTTATTGTGAATATGGAAATCGATCAAAGTGACGCTTCTTATGGCTTTTCATGATTCAGCCCAGCTCAGTGCAATTTATATTTCATAGTGTATCATTTTTACCATACAAAAAAGGAATTTTTTAAGGCACTTATTATAGTAATTACAAATGAGAGTTGAGCAAATGGAATATTCGAAATTTGGAAAGTTTAGATGTGATAATGTGCAGGAATAATGTACGTATTGTACGAAAGTCAAAAAGGCTTTCTGAGTTATGAAATTTCCCTATTTCTAGGTTTTTAGGAATCGCCTTCGCTGGATTCATCAGGAATCAATAGGATTCCTGCAATTTAAAATGCTTTGAAGATAAAAATAAATTATTATTACGAGAATATATATATATATATATTTTTTGTATTCGATCCGGAAAGAAATTGGATACATTCGGAAAGAGTAAAGTGGGGAGTCATTCGGAAAGAAATCGGATACGTTCGGCGACACTCGGAAATGGTCGGAGAGAAGTCGGAGAGTGGGACATTCGGAAAGACTCGGAAAGGTTCATGGGACAGCTCGACGTTCGGAAAGAAACGGAAGCAAAGTTCACATAGAACTCTTTCCGAAACCTTTCTGAATATCTCCAACGCGGTCTTTCCGAACCTTTCCGTTTCTTCCGGTAGGGATGTTATTGGAATTAGTGAAGCATTTGCAATACCGGCCAGATTCGTCAGTCCACTAAAAAAAATTGTATTAAAAGTATGCCTCTCCTTTTGCGTGGTTATCTCAGCGATACATTAAATTTAAAAATCTCCTCTTTAAAATGAGACCAAGAACATAATTACATATTTATTGGTTCTTGAATGATCATGAAAATCGTGGAAGCGTGCCTAAGATGAAAATTGGTCGGTCGAGTGGTGTCCGCAGTCAGGTACGTTGCTAATTATGAAATCATGCTTGGAAATCGTGAAAAACTGACCTCTTATAGAATTGTTTGAATGGACCCTTAACTTTTGCCTAAAGTGAAGGACTCATCAGTTATCGCGCCCTTTCTAATTCTGAAATAGATATCACCACTGTGTCCTTTGTTTCAACTGTACTACGTTCGTTTTATTCATTCGTGTGTGAATCGCGACACTATTCTATTCAGTATTCAGTATTCTACTCAGTTTGTGATTAACCGTCTACCCGCTGCTTTACTCTATTAGAAAATCTAGGAGATAAGGTTCCAGAGGTGGACCAAAAATCGGAGTTTTTTAACAACCTCCTTTTGGTGTTCGATTACTACTAACTAAAATGGACCTTATTATTTTTAAATTCAATTTATGTGCGAATATATAAGATCCACGTCACAATATGTACACGGATATCATCCTCAGATTCTTTAGTTTAGTTTAGTTTAGGAGAGAGCGAATTACAATATTAATAAGTGTGATAAGAAAGATTAATCGGAGATTTAATCCGACAGAAGGGAACTCGTAGGAGGGTGTCGAGTGAAGATTCGAGTAAAGTTTTTGAATGTGGTATGCGTTCGTGTTATGGGCTTTTTTCTAACATAAAGTATGCCAAATCATATATCGCAAGTTTTATCTTTAATGAATTTTAAGGTCAATACATCCGAAAGTGCAAACTCCTTATTAAAGTCATAGTGTATAACTTATATGTTATATGGATATGGGTGATTTTCAAATAGATTTCAATTTCATGTTCCTGGAAGTTTACTTGATGTTCCAAAATCATTTTTGACCATATAAAGGGCGTACAGCACGTCTGCTGTCCAACGGAAAAACCTTGTGACATTTGGCATCGTAACTATTTTTATTTCATTTCATGTATTTATTAATCCAACTGTCTTACCACCAATCACAGAATACTTAAAACTATACATAGTGTTTATTAATCGCAGTGGCAAGTTAGGTCATCATAACTTTTATCGTTTTCATCAATATTTTAATAAATACGAGTGACTAAAATCCTTCTTTGGATAATTTGAATACTGGACGAATCTCTAATAAATGAAAAATATAATAGCTATACATTGGATATAATCACCTTGCGTGGTATCTCCTTCAATTCACAAATCATGACGTAATTACTTATTAAATACCTTTTCTACATATCAAAAATTACAACTTACTTTATCATTTTTAGATATACTAAATTTAAATCTAGCCGACAATGATTTTCATGCCAGTTTTTTTAATGTTTCTCGAGAACTAAAAATAATCTAAAAATTTCACAATTAGATAAAAAAGTTGCAAATTAATCAGTGTAAACAAAAAATTTATTTAAAAAGTGAAAAATGGACATCATTCGAGGGGAATTGGCATTTTTCATCTTCTTATCGACGATCGAAGGATACAGAATTCTGGGTGTTTTTCTCTTCGCAGCCAAAAGTCACAATATTTTTTTAATGGCTTTGATAAAGGTTTGGCCAAACGTGGTCACCAGGTGGAAGTAATTGCTCTCTACGAGCACGACATTATTCCATAGTTTTTTTTCTTCACTTTGTTGTAGCTCGTTCGCTGAGTTGTAGTATGATCTGGTGTGATACTCATTGTTACACGAGCTTCTGTCCGCTTTTATTCATTCATCCACTTCCAATATTTGTGAAGCATGGATTGTGCTGCTTTTACGGTCTCGAATATGATTTTGATAAGGCGTGGAGATCCTGAGGTTTGTGGGTATTTTCCGGTCCTTGGGCATTTAATACAACTCGGATTATGGCCATTTGAGATTTCAGACAGGAAGTTACTCACAAACATCATGTAGTTAAAGGTCAGATTGGGAAATAGAAAGAGATTTTATAATATCGGTACATCCATGCAAGATTAAATTTTGCTTACGTGATATTCTATCGGAAACCTCCATTAAAAACGCGAATGGTTAACGGTGTCCTTAAGCGTGTTTTCAAGTTCTTGGACTTTTACTTATAGGGTGTCGATACGATCCAGTGCTGTACTTAACTGAGCACCATGTGTGCTATGTTTCTCTGAAAGTGTGTCGGGTAAGTCTTTCAATTCAGCAGAGATTGTCTCTTGATGCGTCTCTAGGAGGTCCGATGTATTCTTTGTTTGTTGAGAAGTTCTTCTACGTCTCGCTGTGGGAAAAGACCTCAAAATCATGGTCAAAATATGCAGGTTTCACTCTATTTCCACTAAAACATAGACTTAAGGGGTTTTTGGGGTCGCTGATGACTAATTTGATATCTATTTTTCCAAAAAAAAAAATGGCGGATCCTATATGGCAGACATCTTGCCAGCAAAATTTTTGATATCACTTAAATTTGACATCATGGTTAATATTAATGGAAAATATGTTTTCTCGGGAAATATTATTCTGATACTTTAATTGTCAAAATGCGATAAACTTTTCAGAATTTTATGGCATGGAGGGTGCAATACATCATATTTACTGCAGGGCGCATTTTTGCTTCCTGTTGCGAAAAGTTCCATAAAAGCTAAAGATGCAGATAGCTGCACATGGAATTTACATATTTCGTCATTGGATGCCTAATAAACGTTTTGCAATTGAAAAATCAACCGGATCTAGCAAGACTTTTTACTCAGCTTTTTTTTAATTAACGTTTTTTTTTCATTAAAGTACATACTTTTAATAATTGAATCCGTTTTTACAAGTCTCGATAAGCCAATTAATTGAAAAACACTTCACATTTGAAAAAAAAACCTTTTTTTGGCATAGACTTTTGTTCACTTTGACGTTTGCTGCAGCTATGTTTCACATCGTAATAAACAGTTCGCGGAGCCCTCTGTGGGGGGCTGTTGATATTAAATAGTGCTACAGGGACCTATAAAACTTAGAAAAACTTCAAAAGTTGAAAGAAAAAAAAAACTTCATTTTTTGAGTTTTGGCCAGCTTTTTTTGGGGTTTTGCTCCACTGTGCGTCTACCTTCGTTACGTGATGTGTCTCAGTAGAAGCTGGGGTATTATTTTTCCTAAATACAAGAGAAGAGAATCCGGTGTTATATTTGCAATATTGCAATGTCTGAATTAAAGTGATTGCAGATTACCTTTGTGCCAGTCATGATAAGGAGCACATTTTATGTATGAGCACTGCCTTAGAGAAGAATGCAAGCGGTAGAAGTGCAGTATATGCACTGATATATCAGACGAAGTAAGCCCCGGAAAAAGATAATCGTAACGAATTCACAGTATTTGCATGGCAATCTAGAAGAGAAACTTAGGCACAAACATTTTGACTCGATAAAAATGAGATACTTTTCATTGCGACAGTGAGGGTACGTCCACGAACATTTTTCAACTCTGATAATGCAGCTCAAAAACCACAAAAACTAGAAATTATTTCTTTAAATCATCGAATAAAGTGTAGTAAATCTCAATACACTTTCCCAGATTACGTAACTCCAAACTTTTAAACTTCAAATAAGCAATCCTGTAGAGAAAACTATAGTACTCTGCTCACAGCGACATGCTAGATGCGTCATTAATTTTCAGGCATACTTGCATGGGAAAATAAATTCCATTGCAAATGTTTATTTATTTATTTATTTCAATTACATTCCCCGTGACCTAATTAGGCCATTTAAAGCGCAACATGATAACAAAACATATAAACGCCTTATAAGAAAAAAGAAATCTAAATCTATGTGTATACAGCTCAATAGCGGTGGTGATTAGATGTGTAAACCCCAAGTTTTAAGACAAAGCGAAAATAAAAATATTTGAATTGTTCGAAGAATTAAACAAGTTAAACAAGGTTAGGCTGTCGTGTGGTATAAGTTTATCGCTTCCAAAAAGGATAAACAATAATATGTAAAAGAAACGTATTATAACGCCTTTCTAGCCTGAGGTACATATGTGATAGATAGATAAACGTTTATTTTTTAGCCTGCTGGCCTTAAAAAATTGACTTGCTTACACTTCTTTTACTGAATTTTCTTAAAACTAACCCTTAAAACTAACATCCTTCCACACCTTATCTCTAACGCCGCTCGCTCTTATCGCATTGCCCTCCACGCTTCGCCTCGCCTCGCACGCATGTCCCTACTTTCTTGCTTTGCCTCGCATTACCAAACTCTGCCTCCGCGGCTAATCCCTAATACTTATCTACTATTTACAATATTTACATTTACTTATATTTACTTCCTCCTCTATTTACAATCTTTTCTTCTCCATTCCTCTTCCTCCTTCCTTCTCTTCTTCTCCATCTTACCCAAGACTCCCTTCACCCATGCTACTGCCCTTTTGTCCCCCCTTTCATGCATCAGTACCTCCATGCTTATCCCACTCCTTTCTACCTCTACGCACGCCTCCAACCAATGCTCCACTCTTGCCTCCCCCTTCCCACATATTTCACACATCCTCTTTTCCCTAGCGAGCCAGAACCTATTATAACCCTCCATGCACCCACATCTCATCCTCGCTATAAGCTCCTGACTTTCTTTCTCTCCTTTCTCACACAAATATTGCGCTCTCGTCCTTTGCATAATCCACACATAGTTCACATTAAACCTTGTCTCTCTTATTCTCTCTTCCCCTGCTGTCTTCTCTCTCTCCATGCTGTTTTTCTTAACCAACTCATATACCTTCCTTCCTTCCTCATGCATCCTTCTCACTTCATCCATCTGCAGTCCATTCGTTCTAACATACCTTTCTCTTTCAACCACCATCTTCCCACCCCCTCTCCTGTTCTTCTTCTCCCACCAACACTCCCTAACCAGCTTACTTCCCCCCTCTTCCAAAAATTTCTCCTCATACTTACACGCCCGACTCCCCGCTAGAATCCCTACACTCGTTCTCCCCGTCTCCCTCCTGACAATATAATTAGGCGTGTTCCTTGCGAACCCCAGTGTCCACTTTACATACCTCTCCTGTATCCTATTTACCTCTTCGCTTTCCGTCCACCCCCACACCTCTACTCCATACAATAGGACACTCAGCACTAGTGAGTCAAACAATTTCATTCTCCTCCCAAAATCATCTGCGAATAACTTCTTTCCCAACCCCCCACACCTGCCTCATCACCACATTTGCCCTCCTCACTCTCTCTTTTATGTGACCATCCACTCCGCCATTCCTCCGAAACAAGAAGCCCAGGTACGCAATCTCTTTCACCTCCTGCACCGCCTTTCCCTTCCACTTCCACTCCCCTTCCTTACCCCTTCCACCTCCTTTTCTGAAAACCATAACCTTGGACGTTTCCGCATTCAGTTCTAACCTGTTCTTATCCAGGTATCTTCTCAACCTCTTCATCATTTCCTTTAAGGCCTCCTCGCTTTTTGCCACCAAAACTATGTCATCTGCATACGCTAGCGACCAAATTCTAACCCCTCCTATCCTGACTCCTCCTACTACTCCGGCCTCCAGCTTACTTTCCATATCCGCAATTAAAATCGCAAAAAGCGTTGGGCTAAGCGGACACCCTTGTCTTAATCCCCTATCCATCCAGAATCCCTCCGAAATCCCCTGTCCTCCTCTAACCTTATCTTTGGTCTCTTCATATATCTCCCTTACCCTCTCTATCAGGCCTCTCTCCACTCCCCTATCCTCCATCGCCTCCCACAACCTCCCCCTATCCACCGACGGAAACGCGCCTTTTAGATCCACAAAAAACGCGTACACTCTCGACCCCTTCTTCGCTAATTCTCTATCCACAATGTGCTGCAGAACGTAGATATTGTCGATAGTACTCCTATCTGTCCTAAAGCCCGCCTGCGTCTCCGGCAATATTCCTTTCCCCTCGACATCCTTCCGCAGCCTCTCCGCCACCACCATCGCGTATACTTTACACGCCGTATTCATTAGCGTAATTCCTCTATAATTTTCCTGCCTATCCCTATCTCCTTTCTTATACAGAGGTACTATTAACCCTTCTCTCCACCCTCGTGGGAATCCCTCCCCCCTCCATACTTTCTTCACTACCTCCTTCAGCCTCTCCCTAACCTCTTGTGTACTAAACAGCCATGCTTCGTTCTCTATCCCATCCAGCCCTGCTGATTTTGACCTTCTTAACTTCCTTATCTGTTTCTCTATCTCCTCGTCATTCAACTCCTCCATCTCTGCCTCCCCCGTTCTTCTACTCCCATCATCTCTCTTCCTTGAATCTGAACCCTGGAATGATTCTTTAAAAAACTCCCTCCACTCTTCACTCCCTATCTTCTCGCTTATCCCTACTCTACGCTTCCTAAGCCTATTTATTATCTTTCAGACGTCCCCCTCTGTCTTAACATTTCCTAACTCCTCCTCCAGCTCTTTCTCCTTTTCCTGTTCTTTCTTCTTACACATTAATCTAAACCCCTTCCTCATTTCTACGTACTCCTCCCTTTTCGCAGTACCCTCTTTCCACTTCTTATACTTCCTCTTCACCTTCCTTTTCATCTTTTTACATTCCCTATCCCACCACGGCTTCACCATTCCTTTCTTCTTCTTTTTAAATACCTTCTTTTGCACGCAACCTTTCACTTTCTCTTTTAAATCCTCCCATATCTCTTCCACCGTCTCCCCTTCGAAGCGTACCTTCCCTAACTGCTCCTTATACTTCTCTATCGCCGCCCTCGTCCAGCTAACCCTCTCCCCCGTCGACACTTCTTCTCCACCTTGCCTTCCGCCGTTCTCACCCCTTATCCACAACCCTAATGGCTGATGGTCTGACTCTACCCTCTCTTCTACTGCGAATCTCTCCATCTCCTCCCACCCTTGCATATTCATAACTACATAATCTATTACCGATACCCCCACCTTACCTACGTATGTGTATTCTCCCTCTTCGTCCCCAGTTGCCATACCACCTGCCACCGCCCAGCCTCTATCCTCCATCCAGTCCCTTAGAATCTCCCCCTCCTTATTTATTAACCTATCCTTCTAATTCCTTTCGAAGCTCTCCCCTTCCCTGTAAAGGCCCCCTTCCCTCCCCATCCTCGCGTTAAAGTCCCCACCCAGTACCACCATACCCTCCTCTCTTTCACCTAACAGGTCTTCCACCCTTTCTTTAATTCTTTCCATCCCATCCTTATTGTACACTGTCACAAACTTACTGATTACCCCTCCTATCTTCACTTTCCTCATTTGCACTCCCTCCCCCTCGTCCTCTCCGTGAGCTTCTTCCTCTAATCCATCTCTAACCCCCGTTATAATTCCCCCACTCGCCCTTCCTTTCTTCTTCACTCTGACCGCCTCCTGGAGTCTCCACCTATACCCCCTTGGCAGCTTTGGCTCTATTCTATCCCATTCCTTTCTTTCCACCCACGTCTCTACCAGTCCTACCACATCAAATTCCTGGATATACCTCCAGAACTCCTCATACTTCTTCTTTACCCCTGCTACGTTCCAGTAAAGTACCTTCACAACTCCTCTACCCTGCATTACCCCCACCCCCCTACTTCCTACGAAACAAATTCCCCTGCACTTCCTTCAACACCTCTTTCTCCTCGTCCCACACCCACATTTTTTCGTCTATTTTTATTTTCCGATATCCTACCTTCGCCGATCTCCCTTCACTCCTCTCCCTCCTAGCCCTGTCGTACAGCATTCTCTCTACATCCCTTTCCTTTCTCGTCAAATCGTGATAGATGAAAACTTCCTTATCCTTTATCCTATTTTTATTCCGCATTACCCCCAACTTTTCTTCCCAGCTCTCCAACTCCACAACCGCCACTTCTTTCTCCTTTCTCCCCTCCAACTTAACTTTCCCTACCTGCCTTTATTCCACCCTATGCTCTGTAGCAGCGCTTCCACGCCCTCCCTTTCTTCCCCGCTCTTCATCTTCAACCCTCTTATTACAATATTATTTTTCCTGTCTGCCTTCTCCTTTCTCTCCATTCTCAACTCCATTGCCCTTATCCTTTCCCTATCCGCCCTCTCCTCCTTTTCATTCCTACGCTCTCCCACTTTCTCTTCTATCATATTCCCTACCCTCTCCCAAATACCTTTAATCTCGCCCCCAATACCCCCGTCTCCTATTTCCATGTCCGTCCTGCAGGGGCATGTCACAGAAAAAAGGTCGAAATTATTCGTTGGGCTGTTAGTAACAAGTCTGTTTATGTTAGTACACATATAATAAATAGGTGCCCTCTGACCTATAACACTTTTGGGAGGAGGTGTTTAAAAAGGAACATAATGTTGAGTAACAGATCGAGGAACCTTAAAAAATATCTGTTGTAAAATAGCCGGTACATCTACTTCGGATCGTAAAATTTTGAACATATATAAACATGCGGCAAGGATACGACGCTCAGCAAGCGTGAGGAAATCAAAACTCGCACACATAGCTAGATAGTCTGAGCCTCGAGGGGGGTAGGTTCTGTCACGTTTGAAAGTAATATATTTAATTAACCTTTTTTGAACACTTTCAACTTGAGTGACGTATTTTGCATGTATCGTGTTCCAGATTATGGAGCAATATTCGAGCCTTGATCTTACCATAGCATTATAAAGCATAGTAATAGCGAAAATATCACTAAAATATTTGGTAGAGCGAATTATAAACCCAAGCGCCCTCGAGGCAGAGGAAACCATTGCTTGAATCTAATCTGTAAAAAGAAGTTTGGGGTCGTATGTATAATAGACCAAGGTCACGGATGGAAAAAACCCTTTCCAGTGGGGTAATGTCAATCTTGTAACCATGAAAAACTGGGCTGTCTGACCTTGAAAAAGTCATGACGCAGCATTTTTTAATATTTAAAGGCAATTTATTGTCATTACATCGTGGGTGTGGTGAGCCCACACTTGTAGTTATTTACTACAAGTTATCAACCTAGAAACACTACCCGAATCGGGTAGTGTCACGCCTACCCCGAAAGGGAAATGGCTTAATGGTATACACCACTGGAAAAGGACATCAAGATCGGACTGGAGTACATCGTAATCTACTTGGCTCGTTATAGTTCTAAAAAGTTTCAGATCATCTGCATATTTAAGAATATTGGATTTTATGGTCGATTCAATGCCGTTCACGTAACTATTAGAAATCGGCGAACCAAGAGCCGAGCCTTGAGGAACCCCTGACGTGGAGTAAAAAGTTTTTGATGAGAAACCTTGGTGCATTACACGGTTAGACTTATTTGATAAATAATTAAACAGTAACTGCGTTACATTACTAGGGATATCAATATTATGCATTTTTGATTTAAGAATTGTGTGATCGATTCTGTCGAAGGCTTTTCAAAAGTAAGTATAAATTATATCAACCTGGTAACCTTTTTGTAGAGCGTCAATAAGATATTGTGTGAAACACATTAGGTTTGTGACAGTATACCTCTTTTGAACACACCCATGTTGTTCATCAGTAAGAATGGGTTTTATTGCTGCATGAATTAAAGGGGCTATTGAGAATTCAAAAACTTTTGCAAAGTTAGAAATTATGGCCACAGGACGGTAATTAGCTATCTTGGACTTGTCACCAGCTTTAAAGACAGGAACGATCTTGGAGGTCTTCCAGGCGACTGGAAACAAGCCTGTTTTGAGGGCGATATTAAAAATTATAGCCAGTGGTTCAGAAAACACAGAGGCGCAATCTTTGACAAAAAAACTAGGGATTTGATCAACACCTGCCGTTTCTGAAGCTTTGAGAGTCTTGGCTGCGGTTGCTACATCATTATTTGTTAAAAAAAAAGAGTTTTTAACATAAAAATCAAAAGGGACGTACGGGGTTTCCTCAAGTGCATCGGAGACTTGAAACGCACTAGAAAAAGCATCAGCAAATGCATTCGCAATCGACAGTGGATTGCTCAATGTTGTCAGGCCGCAATACATGGACTTTGATTGTCTGGTGTTCGATTTGTTATTGTTTATAAATTTCCAGAAAGATTTAGGGTTGACTTTTATGCCCTTCTCAATGCCACTGATATAACGGAGGTGATCTCTTTTTATTGTTTTGCTAATGTTATCCGAGACAAGTTTAATCTTATCTATGTAGTAAGTCGGGTCCCCATGCTTACTCCTTTTCAAAAGGTTATCTTTGATGGATATATCATTTATAAGAGATTGGGAGAACCAAGGTGGATATTTTTTATGTCGTAAGGTCTTACATTTAAAGATGGGAACACAGTCCCTGATGAGCTGGAATAAAACGTCAGTAAATGCGAAGTAGGCCTCCTCCACATCATCAGTAAGCTTTAAGAAAGACCAGTCAATATTAGCGAGACCTACATACAATGCGGAGAAATTAGCTTTCTTAAAATTAAGCCTAGGGTGATGCGGTTCAGGGACGGTGCTAGCAAAACTTAACCAGTACCTAGGTTTAAGCGTAGTATCGAGTGATATAGCGGGATGGTAAGCATCTTCCGGGACTAATGGTATAAGAGCCTTAGATACATGGCATTGAAAATTCGTGAAAGCAAGGTCCAAACATTTATTATTTTTATTTAAGACTGCATTTCTTTGCACCAGATCAAAAGACTTTATAATATTGAGAAACAGACCAGATTTTTTGTCATTCAAGTTGCCAAGCGTGAAATCTATGAATTTAGGAGCATTAAAATCACCGATAATCGCTATATTACACAGTGGACCAGGAGGCCACTTATTTTGGCCAAAATTCAAGATTTTTTCATATTTGCATAAAACTTGGTGTATAAGGGTTTTTGGGGTCGCTGAAACTGAATTTGATGTCAAAATTTCAATATTTCAAAATGGCGGATCCAATATGGCGGACTAAAATGCGAAAATGTGATGTTTTTGCACCAAACTTCGTGTAAATGGGATTTCGGGGTCTTTGATACGAAATTTGATGTCGACA
>CAKNYM010050549.1:103570-122020 GCA_932195095.1 Andricus curvator | reverse complement strand
AAGAATTTTGAAAGATTTTAAGAGAATAAAAATTTGTTCTTAAGATTCACGGGAAAATCTGAAACGAATTTTTATTTCAAAAATTAATTTGAAGAGCATATTTAAAAATATTTCAAAACATTAAAAAAGATTTCTAATTTTGCCAAAAAGAATTCTGAAGATTGTAAGGTAATTATTTTAATTACGCAAATTAAAAAAAAATGTAAGCAGAATTGGAATAATTTTAAAAGACATTTACCTAGAAGGTTTTAAGTATTTGAAAAGACTGAAAAATATTTAAAAATTTGAAAACATTTCAACAATTTTTTGACGATTTTTTATTTTAAATAATGAAATCTAAGAGAAAAATAAAAAAAATTTCAAAAAATTTCAACAAATTTCCAAACAAAAAAGACATTGGAAGATTTGAAGGCAACTTTTTAAATGTAACCAAATGTTAGAAAAAATTAATATAATTTTAAAAGATATTTAGGAATTTTAGAACTATGGAGAGATTAAAAATATTTTAAAACTTGAAAAGATTTCCGATGATTCAAAAAATATTTTTTAGTTCCTTCCAAATTTGTAAAAGTTCGAAATATTTTTTAAACTAATTCCAAATTTTTCCTAATATTCAGTAAAATCCTGTGAAATAATAATTTTAAAAAATGTCTTAAAACTTTTCTAGATGTTTCTTCGGCAGATTTGAAAGTTTGAACTGTAATAATATGCAAATTCTATTTTCATAATTTTCGGCTCACACCTACGCAGCCATTCATTTTACTCATCATATCAGCTACAGATTGTATTAATTTATGCAATGTGTTACTAATATATTTATATTATATTTACTGATTTTTAGTATTTTAAAACAAAATTTAAGGTATTATAATTAATAATATACACTACCGGTCAAAAGATTAAACTCACCTCTTTTGTAATGATTGATTAAGTTCTCTTAATTTTAATTATGTCGGAGCTAAAATTTTTTCTTTCTAAAGAGTTGAATGCTCTCAAAATTCTTTATAAAATGAGCCCAGGGTGAAGCCAATTTGTCTATTTTTTTAAGTAGATATTGCAAAAATAGTGTAAAATTCAAATATTTGATTGAAAATTCGTGTACATTGTTATAGATTCATTTATTTGGACAGAAAATTCATCTTATTGGTTGAGAATTTATCTTTTTGGTTAAAAATTTGTTTTTTATTATTTAGAATTAATTTTTTTAACTAAAAATGTAACTGTTCCACTTTTTGTCGAAAATTTATCTTTTTGGTAGAAATTTATCGTTCTTAGTTGAAAATTGTACTATTTCGATGAAAATTTATTTTTATTTTATTGAAATTTAATTTTTGTACTGAAAATTTAACTATTCTATTCCTATTTGAAAATTTGTCTGTTTTAGGTGAAAATTCAACTCTTTGTTGATAATCAGTCTTTTTTGGTAGAAGAGTTCTCTCATTAGTAGAAACTTCATCTTGTTGTTTGAAAATGTATTTCTTTGGTTGAAAATTCAAATATTTCGTTGAAAATTTGTTTCTTTTTTGGTTGAAAATTTATTTTACTAACTGAAAATTTAACTATTTTATTTTTGGTAGAAAATTTATCTTCTCAGTTGAAAATTCATGAATTTTGTTAAAAATTAAATTTTTTTTTAGTTGAATATTCATCATTTTAGTAAAAAAATTCACTTGAACTATTCCAATTTTTGTGGAAAATTTATCTTTTTTGATATAAATGTAATTTTTTTTCGTTAAAAAATTATCTGTTTTGTAGAAATTTAACTGTTCTATTTTTTTGTTAGGAATTAATTTCTTTGGTTGAAAAAAAATTATTTAAGTTGAAAATTCATTTTTGTTGTTGATAGAAAATTCATGTTTTGTGTTGAAAATTCCACTATTTGGTCAAAAATTCATATTTTTGCTTAAAAACTCATTATTGTGATTAAAAATTAATTTCTTTGGTTGAAAATTCGTTTCTTTTTAGTTGAAAATTTACATTTTTAGATCAAAATTAATTAATTTTGCTGGAAACACGTTTTTTTGTTTGAAATTTACTTTTCTAACTGCAAATTTACGTATTATATTCTTGGTTTGTAAATTTATCTTTTTTAGTTGAAAATTTATATATTTTATTGAAACTGTATCTTTTTTGGCAGAAAATTCATCTTTTGGGTGTAAAATTGAATTATTTTGTTGAGAATTCTTTTTTTGTTTGAAAATGGGTTGTTTGATCTGAAAACTGAACTCTATTTTTTGTTTAAAAAAATAATTTTTTTTTCAAGAAAAAACCCAAGATTAGAATAGTTAAAATGTCAGAAAAATTAATGTTTAACCACAAAGAAAACGAATTTTCAGAAAAATATATTTTTTTTCATAACAAAAAAAATGATTTTTTAACAAAATAATTGAATGTTAAACTAAAAAAGCTAAATTTACAAACCAAAAATATAATATTTCAATTTGCAGTTAGAAAAGTAAATTAAAAAAAAAACGAGTTTTCAGCAAAATTAATTAATTTTCAACTAAAAATATAAATTTTCAAGCGAAAATGGAAGTTATATCTTCAGTTAAAAAATTAATTTTCAACTAAAAAGAAACGAATTTTCAACAAAGAAATTATTTTTCAATCACTATGATGAATTTTCAACCAAAAATATGAAATTTTGATCAAATAGTGGATTTTTCAATCCAAAAGATGAATTTTCTATCAACAAAAAAAAACGAATTTTCAACTGAACAGTTTAAAAAAAAAAGAAAGAAATTAATTCTTAACAAAACATAGAATAGTCAAGTTTTCTACTAAACGGATAATTTTTTAACGAAAAAGATTACATTTCTATCAAAAAAAGTAAATTTTCCACGAAAAATGTAATAGTTAAAGTGAATTTTGATGAAATTTCAACTAATGAGAGTACTCTATTACAAAAAAAAGACGCATTTCAAGAAATAGTTAAATTTTCACCGAAAAGATAAATTTTCAACTAAAAATAGAATTGTTAAATTTTCAGTAAAACTTAATTTTCAATAAAATTAAAGTAAATTTTCAACGAAATAGTATAATTTTCAACCAAGAAGATTAAATTTCTATCTGAAAAGATAAATTTTCGACAAAAAATGGAAGTTGTATTCCCAGTTTAAAAAATGAGTTCTAAATAAGAAAAATCTAATTTTCAACCAAAAAGATCACTTTTCAAATTTTCAACCAATAAGATGAATTTTTGACGAAGTACATGAATTTTCAACTAAATAGTTTTTTTTTCAACCAAAGAAATGGATTCCTAACAAAAAAATAGAATAGTTAAATTTCTACAAAAAGATAATTTTTTAACGAAAAAAATTTCATTTCTATGAAAATGATAAATTTTCGACAAAAAGTGGAACAGTTACATTTTTAGTTAAAAAAATTAATTCTAAATAAGAAAAAACTAATTTTTAACCAAAAAGATCAATTGTCAACCAATAAGATGAATTTTCTATCAAAATAGATGAATTTTCTATCAAAATAGATGAATTTACAACAAAGTACACGAATTTTCAAACAAATATTTGAATTTTTAAACGAGTTTTCAACCAAAAAAACAAATTTCCAACAAAATAGTTTACTTTTCTACCAAACAGGATACATTTTTACAAGGTTGTTTAATTTTCAGTCAAATAGTTAAATTATTATCAATCAGAAACATGCAATTTTAACCAAGAAGAATCATTTTCTATCGAAAAAGACGAATTTTCAACTAAAATGATGAATTAACCAAATAAGTAAATTTTTAACTAAGTAGTTCCACTTCCAACTAAGTAGTTGAATTTTTTACCAAAAAGATGAATTCTCAACGAAAAACGTTATCTATTATGTTTCAACCACAAAAAAGATTTTAATTTTATACCAAAAATAGTTGAATTAAAGAAAAAAAGATGAATTTTCAACAAAGTAGTTCAAATCCACAACAAAAACAGATTAATTTTCAAAAAAATAGTTGCGATTTTCAACCATAATAACAAAATTTATTTAAATTTTAATTTATCGAAAATTGCCTAACTTTGCCAGGTTTTTGCTGACATATAAATTTTTAAATAAAAATATAAATTTACAAACCAAGAATATAATTGTTCAATTTGCAGTTAGAAAAGTAAGTTTTAAACAAAAAAAAAACGAGTTTTCAGCCAAATTAATTAATTTTCATCTAAAAATGTAAATTTTCAAGCAAAAATAGTTACATCTTCAGTTAAAAAAATTAATTTTCAACTGAAAAGAAAGGAATTCACAACCAAAGAAATTAACTTTTAATCACAATGATGAATTTTAAACCAAAAATATGAATTTTTGACAAAATAGTGGAATTTTCAACTCAAAATATGAATTTCCTATCAACAAAAATGAATTTTCAACTAAATAGTTTTTTTTTACACCCAAAGAAATGAATTCCTAACATAAAAAAAGAATAGTTAAATTTCTACAAAACAGATAATTTTTTAACAAAAAAAAAATACATTTCTATCAAAAAAGGTAAATTTTCCACAAAAAATGGAATACTTAAAGTGAATTTTTAACAAAAATGATGAATCTTCAACTAAAAAAAATTTAATTTTTAACCAAATTCATGAACTTTAAACTGAAAAGATAAATTTTCTACCAAAAATAAAATAGTTAAATTTTCAAACAAAGAAATAAATTTTTAACCAAAGAAATAAATTTTCAACCAAAAAGATGAATTTTCAATTAATGAGAGAACTCCTCTACCAAAAAAAGACTGATTATCAGTAAAGAGTTGAATTTTCACCTAAAACAGATAAATTTTCTAACAAAAATAGAATAGTTAAATTTTCAGTACAAAAACTAATTTTCAATAAAATTAAAATAAATTTTCAACAAAATAGTATATTTCCAACTAAGAACGATACTAAGAAGATTAAATTTCTATAAAAAAGATCAACTTTTCACAGAAATGTAATAGTTAAAATTTCAGTTAGTAAAATAAATTTTCAACCAAAAAACAAACGAGCTTTCAACAAAATAGTTAAATTTTCAACAAAATAGTTAAATTTTTAACCAAAGATATAAATTTTCAACCAAAAAGATGAAGTTTCTACTAATGAGAGAACTCTTCTACCAAAAAAGACTGACTATCAACAAAGAGTTGAATTTTCACCTAAAACAGATACATTTTCAAATAAAAATAGAAGTTATATTTTCAGTACAAAAAATAATTTTCAATAAAATTAAAATGAATTTTCAATGAAATAGTATAATATTTAATTAAGAACGATAAATTTCTATCAAAAAGATAAATTTTTCGACAAAAAGTGGAACAGTTACATTTTTAGTTTAAAAAAATTAATTCTAAATAAGAAAAAACTAATTTTTAACCAAAAAGATAAGTTCTCAACCAATAAGATGAATTTTCTATCCAAATAGATTAATCTATAACAAAGTACACGAATTTTCAACCAAATATTTGAATTTTTGAAGGAATTTTCAACAAAGAAGATTCTCACAAAATTCAAATTTTCAAGAAAATACAATAGGATAAAAAAACTAATTTTCAACGGAAAGATGATTTTTTTTATCAAAATGGTTGAATTTACAACAAAGTACACGAATTTTCAAACAAATATTTGAATTTTTAAAGGCATTTTCAACCAAAAAGATGAATTATTCAACAAGATTCTCAAAAAATTCAAATTTTTAATAAAATACAAAAGAATAAAAAAAAACTAATTTTCAACCAAAAAGATCAATTTTCAACCAAAAAAAGACTGATTATCAGCTGTTTAATTTTCAGCCTAATAGTTAAATTATTATCAGGGTGTCCAGCGATTCTTAGGAACGAAATTCAAGGTATTTTCCAGGTTTTCCAGGTCAAGAAGTCAAGTTTTTCCAGGTCTCCTTTTTTTACATTAAATAATAAAATAACCGTTTGTTATACATGTAAAAAAATGAGCAATTTCATTTTTTAATGGTCAATAATTTCTAAAGAAGGCAGAGCCATAAATAAACAAATTCTTAATTTTTTGCGAACATAAGTCGTATTTGAAAACCTTGAAATCTTTGTGAATTCGTTGGAATCTCTTGAAGTACTTAAAATCTTTGTGAAATCTTGAAATTTCTGTGAAATCTTTTGGAATCTTTTCAAATTTTTGTAAAATATTTGAAATCTTTGAAAACTTTAAAATCTTTGAAATTTTTTGAAATCTTTTGAAATATTTATGAAATCATTGAAATATTTGTGAAAGCTTTCTTTAACCTTTGTTAAATCTTTCGTATTTGTTTGAAGTCAACGAAATCTTTGAAATCTTTTGAAAGTTTTAAAATCTTTGGAAATGTACGACATCCTTGTGAAATCTTTGAAATTTGGTGTACATGCCTTTCTTAAAACTTTGAAATTCTTGCAATCTTTATGAAATGTTCGAAATCTTTGGGGATTTTTTGTGAAATTTTCGAAATCTTTGTCAAATATTTGTGAAATTTTTCTTAAATCTTTGTTTGTGAAATCTTTTTTATTCGTTGAAATCACTGAATTATTTTAAATCTTAGTGAAATCTTTTCAAATCTTCTAAAATGTTTTTAAACTTTTTGAAATCGTTTCAAATCTTCGAAATATTTCAAACTCCTAGAAATCTGGTGTACTGTAAACTTTTTCAAATCTTTGTAAAATGTTCAAAACCCTTTTAAATATTTTAAAATCTTTGAAATACTTTGAAACCTTTTGAAATCTTTAGTAATGTTTTGTAATCTGGTGTACACTAAAAAACCGAGTGGTGAAACCCTTTAAAAATCCGTTACTAATATTTTAAAAAAAAACTAAAAAATTGAAAACTTATAGAATTATTCACAATATCAGGGTGGCGATTCGGCGGACAATTTCAAATTTCCGGTCATTTCCCGGGTTTTCCCGGTCAAGTTTTTCAATTTTCCCGGTCAACTAAAAGTAACATATTCATATTTCCAGAAAAAACGCAAATATTTATTTTAATTCATGAAGTTAATTCTAAACATCCTTTAATACAACAACATCCTTTTAATTTCAACTTTCAGTTGAAAAAATTAATTTTCAACCAAAAAAACGGATTTTCAACAAAATAGTTCAACTTTCAACCACACTCCACAGTGATGAATTTTCAAATAAAATTATGAATCTTCAACTGGAATAGTTAAATTTTAAACCAAAAACATGAATTTTCAACTGAAACGTTGAATACTTTGCTGGAACACTTGAATTTTCAACCAAAGAGATGCATTTTTAAACAAGATTAATTTTCAAATGAAAAGATTAATTTTCTACCAAAAAATACAATTTTTCAACAAAATACATGAATTTTTAACGAAATAGTTGAATTTAAATTTAAAGAAGACAAATTTTCAACCAAACAGTTGAATTTTGAACTAAAAAAAAAACTAATTTTCAACCGAAAATGAAATAGTAACATTTTTCGTAAAAAAATTTAATTTTAATCCAAACATAAGAGTTGAACTAAAACAATGAATCTTCAACTGAAATAGTTGAATTTTAAACCAGAATGATCAATTATCAACTAAAATTATGAATTTTTGAACAAGAAGATTAATTTTAAAGTAAAAAGAATAATTTTCCATCAAAAAATACAATTTTTCATCAAAATACATGAATTTTTAACGAAATAATTGACTTTTTAATTAAAGAAGACAAAAAACGAAAAACATCCAAAGGAAAAAGAAGTTTCCAATCAAACAGTTCATTTTTCAATGAAAGAAATGAATTTTTAATTAAAACGATGAATTTTAAAAAAAAAAAAAAAAATTTTAACAAAAGAGTTTAACTTTCAACGAAATAATTTTATTTCCAACCTAAAAGATGAATTTTCAACTAAAATGATAAATATTTAACTCGAATACTTGAATTGTTAAGCAAAAAGAATTTTTGAACAAAAAGATTAACTTTCAAAGAAAAAGATAATTTTCTACAAAAAAAATTGATTTTTTATCAAAATACATGAATTTTCAAAGAAATAATTGAAGTTTCAATTAGAAAAGACAAATTTTCATCAAAATTTTCGAATTTTGAATTAGAAAAGATCAATTTTCAACTAAAAATGGAACAGTTAAATTTTCAGTTAAAGAAATTAATTTTCAACCAAACTGATGAATTTTTAACTAAAATGATGAATCTTCAACTGGAATAGTTGAACTTTAATCCAAAAAGATGAATTTTCAACCATAATGATAACATTTCTACAAAAAAGACGAATTTTCCATAAAGTACATAAATTTTCAAACAAATAGTTTAATTTTTAAATGCAAAATATCAATTTTCAACCAAACAGTTGAATTTTCACAAAAAAAAAAGATAAATTGATTTTTAACAATGTAGTTACATATTTAACCAGAGAAGAATTTTAAATTAAAATGATGAATCTTCAACTTTTCTAAATTGACCACAATTATCAAAATAATGAAAACTTGAATTTTTCTACGATCAGAAGTAAATGTCCGGTTTTTTAAATTAAATTCCCGTTCATTTCCCGGTCAAGTCGCAACCCTGAATATTAAAGTCTGTTCATTGCAATCTATAAAATAATTGGTAAAGTCTACAAAAAATGCCTAGAAATCTCTTTATTTATTGCGTAATCACGTAATGAGTCAAAGATAAATTATATCTTGATAAATAAAAAAACTTTTCAGTAGCAAAGTTTCTTCTGAACGAGATGCTTCTTTCATAATAGACTAAAAGATTTAAATTACTTTTCGCATTTCAATAAAAAAAACCTGTTTAAAAAAATTTTAATTCAAGGTTCTCGTGAAAAATTCAAGGAGATTTCCAGGTTTTCAAGGTTCAACAAAAATTCAAGGAGAATTCCAGGTTTTCAAGGTTTTCAAGGTCACTGGACACCCTGATTATCAATCAGAAACATGCCATTTTAACCAAGAAGAATCATTTTCAAACAAAAAACGTGATATCTGATATTTCAATCAAAAAGGATTTTAATTTTATACCAAAAATAGTTGAATTAAAGAAAAAAAGATAAATTTTCAACAAAATAGTTTGAATCCACAACAAAAACGGATTAATTTTCAAACAAATAGTTGCGATTTTCAATCATAATAATAAGATTAATTTAAACTTTAATTTATCGAAAATTCCCTGACTTTCTGGAATTACCTGACCTGTAGCAACTCTGTAATTTAAAAAAAGTATACGTCCATTTCACTCTAGAATGTTTTTTTTTTAAATGTATGTATTAATTATGATATATATTTGTTTAAATAATAAATGCTTTAAATTCTCTTTAATGCTCTGTTTGAGCTTAAATGCCGAGCATATTCTCGAGAGCATTTGCTCAAGATAAATTATTGAGGTTTGGGAAATACACGAGAGAATATAGTATGTTTAATCTGGTTTAATAACCCATTTTTAACATAAATATACAATTTCAGAGTAAAAACATACCTCACATAAAACTGACTTCTCAAGTGGGACAAAGTTTGCATTCATTCCACCAAGTTTAATGCAATTTGTTACCCACACAGATCTCCGATGTGGTTGCCTTGGAAAATTGTTCACTTTTACGCCCTTGGTGGTGCCGTTCCTGCATCCTAATGCGACACAATTCGGCATCGTAGTCGTCCACGACGTCTCGTACGAGGTTTAAACGTCTATTTGGAAATTTTGATTGAAAATAATTTTCATAGATGCAGTACGTTTTGAGGTTAGCTTCATTTTTCACAACTCGCACACCTACCTGAAGAATGTCTTCTTCAACTACTTGTATATTTAACCATAAAAAATTATTAATAACTATTTACCTGCCGATTCTGAACACTTTAAGTGCATAAAATGCTTTAAAAACAATGTTTACATCATTGTATACTGTTTACATCAATTTATACTGCACACCATGATCCAATCTATACAAGGTCTAGCCGAAAAACGTTCCATTTTCGTCCAACTCGCGCATACCAGCTCGACGGCCATCTTGGTTACCATTCAACACAACCGCCATCTGTACATTTATTCAATATGGCGGTGTAGCTGGTATGCTTGCTGATTCGCTGCAATTTTTTTTTCTGACTTATAGCGATCCTCGGGGAGTTGAGCCAGGGGGTACTCTAATTCTGATTAGTGCCGCTATACCCAAAGATATTATGAACCTAGATACGGCACCTCACTAGCGAACCTATAATAAGTTACACGAACTAAAAAAATGCTATTGGTTGAAAAGAGACAGAGATATCTCTGTCCTTTTTTAACTAATGGCATTTTGAAAATGAAATAGTTAATTTTTTAGATAAAATGGAATAGTTGACTTTTCAGCCATAGAGATGAATTTTTAACTAAAGTAATGAATCTTAAACTAAAAAAATTACCTTTTCCATAACGCCGTGGACAAAATGTGATTTTACCCACTCCTCGATATGTCAAAACTCACTTTTCCCCACGTTGTTGGGAAAAAATATAGTCCTCAAAAATTGAATAGTTGATATTCCAACCAAAAAAGATTTTAATATTAAATACAAAACAATTGAATTTATATAAACAAAAAAGACGAATTTTAAATGAAATACCTCATTTTTAAGTTGAAAAATTAATTCCTAGAAAATCTCAATAAAATAGATGTTAATCAAAAGAAATGAATTTGCAACTAAAAAAAAATTTGTAACCAAAAATGAAATAGTTCACTTTTGAGTTGAAAAAATATTTTTCTTTTTTAAACAAATTTCAAAAAAAAAAGAAGAATTTTCAGACAAATAGATGAATTTTTAAGCCAGAAGATTACATTTCTATAACAAAAGAACAATTTTCCACAAAAATGAAATAGTTAAATTATTAGTCAAAGAAATTAGCTTGTAAATAAAATGATGAATCTTCAAAAAAAATTTTTTTTTAACTAAATCCTTTAATTTTCAACAAAAATAAAAAAGTCCTGAAAAGGACAAATTTTCAACCAACCATGGATAAGTTAAATTATTAGTATAAGAAATGAACTTTCAAATAAAATGATGAATCTTCATCAAAAAAAGAAAAACTAATAACTTTTAGCCAAAAATAAATTAATTTTCAACCCAAAAGTTTCATTTCTACCAAAGAGACAAATTTCAACATAATACACGAATTCTCAACTAAAAAAGTAATTTTTTAAACCAAAAATGGAATATTTAAATTTTTAAAAATTAAAAAAAAAACGAATTTTCAACTCATTTTTAAATGAAATTATGAATCTTCAATAACAATAACGTAATTTTAACCAAACAGTTTAACTTTCAAAAATACACACGAATTTTCAACCAAAAATATAGGAATTAAATTTTCAGTGAAAGAAATCAATTTTTTTAAATAAAATGACGAATCTTCAATAAACCAAAATCATTTTTTACGAAATAATTCAATTTTCAACTCAAAAGGTTCATTTCTACCAAGAAGACAAATTTTCAACTTACAAGAAATTTTTTAAACAAAAATTGAACATTTAAATTTTTATTTCGAAAAATAAATTTTCAACCAAAAAAAACGAATTTTTAAGTAATTTTAAATAAAATGATAAATCTTTAATAAAAAAATTAATGTTTGACAAAATAATTCAATAATTCAAAAGTTTAATTTTTACCACATAAGACAATTTAAAAAAAAATACACGAATTTTCAACTAGAAGTGATAAATTTTTAATCGCAAGATGATTAAATTTCTATAAAAAAAGATAAATTTTCCACAAAAATGGAATAGTTCAATTTTTTGTGGAAGATATGAATTTTTTAATTGAGTGATGAATCTTCAACAAACATTTTAAAAAAATTAATTTTTAACCAAAAGCTTAATTTCTACCAAAAAATACAAAAACTAAACCAGATTAATTTTCAACCTAAAAATAGAATATTTAAATTTTCAGTTAGAAAAATGAATTGTCAATAAAAAAACGAATTACGGAATAGTTAAATTTCAGTAAAAGACATTAATTTTTAAACAAAATTATGAATCTTCAACGAACAAAAAATTTTTCAACCAAATAGATTAAGTTTCAATCTAAAAGATCAATTTTCTACCAAAAAATTCTAGAAAAATAAATTTTCAACGAAAAAAAAAGGAATTTTCAGCTAAATAGAAGAATTTTTTAGCGAATGTTTCCGGAAACATTCAATGTTTCAGGAAACGTCTCATTCCCTCCCCCTAGTATAATGTCCCTATATAATTTTCCCAACAAAATCTCTAGATTGTCACTAGATTACCAATGAATATAACTGCAAATTATAACTAAATTTTTAACTAAATGTAGAATATTTACATTTTCAGTTAGAAAAATAAATTGTAAAAAAAAGGAATTTTTAAACAAATATATACATTTTCAACGAAGAAGATAAAATTTCTATAAAAAGATCAATTTCCCACTAATATGGAAGAGTTCAGTTTTCAGAAAAAATAAATCAATAGTTTAATTTTCAATCTAAAAGAATAATTTCCACCAAATAAGACAAATTTTCAAAAAAATACATGAATTTTCAACTAAAAAAGATCAATTTTCAACTAAAAATAGAACATTTAAATTTTTATTTAAAAAAATTAATATTCACATGAATTTTCAAGTCAAAAGAACAAATTTTCAACCAAAAACAGAATATTTTGAGTTAGAAAAATACATTTTAAACCAAATATATATAAATTTCAAGCAAATAGATGAATTTTCAAACAAGAATATTGAATTTCGATAAAAAAATTTCAACTAAAGTGGAATAGATAAGTTTTCAGTAAAACAAATAAATTTTTAAATAAAATTATGAATCTTCAACTACAAGAAATTAAATTTTACTTAAATAGTTTAATTTTCAACAAAATATATGAATTTTCAAATAAAAAGGACAAATTTTCAACGAAAAAAAGAGCAGTTAAATTTTCAGTAAAAGAAATCAATTTTTTAAATAAAATTTTGAATCTTCAACAATAAAAAAATTAATTCTTAACCAAATAGCTTCATTTTTAACCAAAAAGATTAATTTCTACCGAAAAAGACAATTTTTCAACAAAAAATACCATATGTAAATTTGTAGTTAGAAAAATAAATTTCAATCAGAAAAAAACAAATTTTCAAGCAATTTTTGAATAAAATAATGAATCTTCACAAATAAATTTTAACCAAATAGTAGTTTAATTTTCAACTAAGAAGGACAAGAATCTTTAACAGAAAAATTAATTTTCAACCAAATAATTTAATTTTCAACCCAAAAGGTTCATTTCTACCAAAAAGACGAATTTTCAACAAATTACATGAATTTTCAAATGACAAACAAACATTTTCAACAAAAAATAGATTATTTGAACTAAATGAATTAATTTTCAACTAAAAAATATAAATTTTCAACTAAAAATAGAATAGTTCAATTGTCAGTAAAAGAAATGAATTTTTAAATAAAATAATGAATCTTAAAAAAAAAAAATTCGAAACAAATAGTTTAACTTTCAACCTGAAAGATTAATTTCTACCAAAAAAGTTAAATTTCAGTAAAAGAAATTAATTTTTTAATAAAATTATGAATCTTCAACGAAACAAAAAAATTTTCATCCAAATAGATTAAGTTTCAAACCTAAAAGATTAAGTTTCAAACTAAAAAAGTATATTTAAATTTCTATTCAGAAAAATAAATTGTCAACAAAAAAAAAACGAATTTTCAGCTAAATAGAAGATTTTTTTAGCGAATGTTTCCTGAAACTTTCAATGTTCCAGAAAACGACGCATTCCCTCCCCCTAGGATAATGTCCCTATATAATTTTGCCAACAAAATCCCTAGATTGTCATTAGATTACAAAAAAAAGTAACCGCTAGGGAATTAAAATGGAGGAGGAAAAATCTTCAAAAAAAAAATTAATTTTCAACCTAAAAGGTTAATTTCTACTGAAAAGACAAATTTAAAAAAAAATGAAATTCCAACTAAAAAGGACAAATTTTCAACCAAAAATGGAATATTTAAATTATTAGTCAAAGAAAGGAACTTTTAAATAAAATTGTGAATTTTTCTCAAGCAAAAAAAATGTAACCAAATAGTTTAAGTTTTAACCTAAAAGGGTAATTTCTACCAAATAAGACAAATTATCCAAAAAAATACAGGAATTTTCAAATAAAAAAGACAAATTTTCAATCAAAAATAGAATATTTAAATTTGTAGTTGGAAAAATAAATTTCTAACCAGAAAAAAACAACAAATTTTCAAGCAATTTTGGAATAAAATAATGAATCTTCAATAATAAATTTTAACCAAATAGTAGTTTAATTTTCAACTAAGAAGGACAAATTTTTAACCAAAAATAGAACAGTTAAATTTTCAGTAAAAGAAGTCAATTTTTTAAATAAAATGAAGAATCTTTAACAGAAAAGTTAATTTTTAACCAAATAATTTAATTTTCAACCCAAAAGGTTCATTTCTACCAAAAAGACAAATTTTTAACAAATTACATGAATTTTCAACTGACAAACAAACATTTTTAACCAAAAAGAGAATATTTGAACTAAATGAATTAATTTTCAACTAAATGAATTCATTTTCAACTAAAAAATATAAATTTTCAACTAAAAATAGAATAGTTAAATTGTCAGTAAAATAAATGAATTGTTAAATAAAATAATGAATGTTAAAAAAAATGAAACAAATAGTTTAACTTTCAATCTAAAAGATTAATTTTCACCAAAAAAGAACAATCTTTAATCAAAAATAGAATATTTAAATTTTTCAGTAAAAGAAATGAATTTATAAGTAAAATGATGAATCTTCAACAATAATAAAATTAATTTTTAACCAAATAGTTTAATTTTCAACAAAAATTCTCAACTAAAAGGGACAAATTTTCAACCAAAAATGGAATAGTTAAACGATCCGTAAAAAAATCAAATTTGAAATGAAATGATAAATCTTTATAAAAAAAAGACAAATTTTCAACCAAAAATAGAATATTTAAATTATTAGTAAAAAAATGAACTTTCAAATGAAATGACGAATCTTCCTCAAAAAAAAAAGATTAAATTTCTAAAAAAAAAGATAAATTTTCCACAAAAATAGAATAGTTGAAATTTTCTGTAAAAGAAATTAATTTTTAAATAAAATGAAAAATTGTTAACCAAACAAATTTTGTTTAGCCAAAGAGTTTAATTTACAACAAAATACATGAATTTTCAACTAAAAAGGATCAATTTTCAACCAAAAATAGAACAGTTAAATGTTCAGTGAAAAAATTGTAACCAAATAATTTAAGTTTGAATCCTAAAGGTTCATTTCTACCAAGAAGACCAAATTTCCAACAAAATACACGAATTTTTAACCGAAAAATAAGACATTTTAACCAAAAATAGAATATTCAAATTTTTATTTAGAAAAATAAATTATAAAATACGAATTTTTAAGACGTTTTTGAATCAAATGATGAATCTTCAACAAGAACAAAAATTAAATTTTAACCAAATAGTTTAATTTTCGACCAAATACATGATTTTCAACTAAAAAGGACAACTTTTTAACCAAAAATAGAATTGTCAAATTTTCAGTAAAAGAAATTAATTTTTAAATAAAATGATGAATCTTCAATAATAACAAAATTAATGTTTCACCGAAAAGATTAATTTCTACCGAAAAATACAATTTTTCAATAAAAAATAGCATATGTAAATTTGCAGTTAGGAAAATAAATGTAAAAAAACGAATTTTCAGCCAAATAGATGAATTTTTAACCAATAAGATTACCTTTCTATAACAAAAGAACAATTTTCCGCAAAAATGGAATAGTTAAATTATTAGTAAAATAAATGAACTTTTAAATAAAATGATGAATCTTCAAGAAAAAACATTAATTTTTAACTAAATCCTTTAATTTTCAACAGAAATATCAACTGAAAACAACAAATTTTCAACCAAACATGGATAAGTTAAATTATTAGTAAAAGAAATGAACTTTCAAATAAAATGATGAATCTTCCTAAAAAAAAACTAATAATTTTCAGCCAAAAATAATTTAGTTTTCAACCCAAAAGGTTAATTTCAACCAAAAAGACAAATTTCAACATAATACACATATTCTCAACTGAAAAGGAAATTTTTTTAACAAAAAATAGAATATTTAAATTTTTATTTAGAAAAATAAATTCCAAAAAAAAACGAATTTTTAAGTCTTTTTTAAATGAAATGATGAATCTTCAACAACAATAACAAAATTTTAACCAAATAGCTCAGTTTTCAACCAAAAGATTAATTTCTACCAAAAAATAAAAACGCTAAATAATATCAATTTTCAACCTAAAAATAGAATATTTAAATTTTCAGTTAGAAAAATAAATTCTCAATAAAAAAAACGAATTACGGAATAGTTAAATTTCAGTAAAAGACATTAATTTTTAAACAAAATTATGAATCTTCAACGACAAAAAAAATTAATTTTCAACCAAATAGATTAAGTTCCAACCTAAAAGATCAATTTTCTACCAAAAAATTCTAGAAAAACTTTCAATATTTCAGGGAACGTCTCATTCCCTCCCCCTAGGATAATGTCTCTATATAATATTCCCAACAAAATCACTAGATTGTCACTAGATTACAACAACAAAAAATAACCGGTAGGGAATTAAAATGGAGGGGGAAAAATCTTCAACAAAAAAATTAATTTTCAACCAAATAATTTAATTTTCAACCTAAAAGGTTAATTTCTACCGAAAAGACAAATTAAAAAAAAAATGAAATTCCAACTAAAAAGGACAAATTTTCAACCAAAAATGGAATTGTTAAATTATTAGTAAAAGCTAAAAGAAAGAAACTTCTAAATAAAATTATGAATTTTCCTCAAACAAACAAAAAATTTACCAAATAGCTTAATTTTTATCTAAAAGGGTAATTTCTACCAAATAAGAATTTCGAGCAATCCTTGAATAAAATAATGAATCTTTAAAAATAAATTGTAACCAAATAGTTTAATTTTCAACTAAGAAGGAGAAATTTTTAACCAAAACTAGACCAGTTAAATTTTCAGTTGAAAAAAATAAATTTTTTAAATAAAATGAAGAATCTTTAACAGAAAAATTAATGTTTAAACAAATAATTTAATTTTCAATCTAAAAGTTTCATTTCTACCAAAAAGACGAATTTTAAACTGAAAAAGAATATTTTTTAACCAAAACTAGAATATTTGAACTAAATTAATTAATTTTCAACAAAATACATAAATTTTCAACTAAAAAATATAAATTTTCAACTAAAAATAGAATACTTAAATTGTCAGTAAAAGAAATGAATTGTTAAATAAAATAATGAATCTTCTAAAAAAAATAATTTTGAAACAAATAGTTTAACTTTCAACCTAAAAGATTAATTTATACCAAAAAAGACGAATCTTTAACTAAAACTGGAATATTTCAATTTTTAGTAGAAGAAATTAATTTTTAAATAAAATTATGAATCTTCAACAATAATAAAATTAATTTTTAACCAAATAGTTTAATTTTCAAGAAAAACTCTTAACTAAAAGGGACAAATTTTCAACCAAAAATGGAATAGTTAAACTATCAGTAAAATAAATCAAATTTTAAATGAAATGATAAATCTTTATCAAAAGAAATTAATTTTCAAATGGAATATTAAATTATTAGTAAAAGAAATGAACTTTCAAATAAAATTATGAATCTTCCTAAAAAAAAAGAAGATTAAATTTCTATAAAAAAAAGATAAATTTTCCACAAAAATGGAATAGTTAAATTTTCTGTAAAAGAAATTAATTTTTAAATAAAATGAAAAATCTGTAACGACAAAAAAAATTTTTAGCCAAATAGTTTGATTTTCAACAAAATACATGAATTTTTAACTAAAAAGGATTTTCAATTTTTACCATTTTAAACCAAAAATAGAACAGTTAGATGATCAGTAAAAGAAATTGTAACCAAATAATGTAATTTTTGATCCTAAAGGTTCATTGGGTCCCGAATTGGAAAATTCCCGAATAATAAAATTTCCGAATAATAAAATTGCCGAAAAATAAAAATCCCGAATTGGAAAATTCCCGAATAATAAAATTGCCCAATTATAAAATTTCCGAATTGGAAAATTCCCGAATGATAAAATTCCCGAATAATAAAATTCCCGAATAATAAAATTCCCGAATTATAAAATTCCCGAATTGGAAAATTCCCGAATAATAAAATTCCCGAACATTTTATAATATGACCGAATTGGAAAATTCCCGAATAATAAAATTCCCGACCGTTTATAATATTACCGAATTGGAAAATTCCCGAATAATAAAATTCCCGACCGAAAATTGCCGAATTATAAAATATCCGAATTGGAAAATTCCCGAATTGGAAAATTCCCGAATTTAAACAATTAAAATTGTTTTATAAATATATTTTATTGAATAAAAATACAATAATAAAATATTATTTTAAAGATTCAGTTTTTATGTTTAAAATTTCAAAAATTATTATTTAAATTTAAAATAACAATAATTGAAAATAATATATTTCTGAGTGACGATTTTTTTT
>CAKNYM010050549.1:88884-100346 GCA_932195095.1 Andricus curvator | reverse complement strand
ACAACGAATGCTATTGCTCCCCGCAGAAGATCGCCAGACATTTCCGCGACCGCAATTTGTTTATCTACTTTCTACTCATTTTCACTAAATGTTATTCACCAGATGAAATGACTGACGTACTCAATCCTGCGAGTGCGTTTTACAACAAATGCTATTGCTCCCCGCAGAAGATCGTCAGACATTTCCGCGACCGCAAATTGTTTATCTACTTTCTACTCATTTACACTAAATATCATTCACCGAATAAAATGACTGACGTACTCAATCCTGCGAGTGCGTTTTACAACGAATGCTATTGCTCCCCGCAGAAGATCGCCAGACATTTCCGCAACCGCAATTTGTTTATCTACTTTCTACTCATTTTCACTAAATGTTATTCACCAGATGAAATGACTGACGTACTCAATCCTGCGAGTGCGAATGGTATAAAAGGAAAATATTCACATAGAATATAGTGCGTGTGCTGGAAAATAATAAAGGGAGTTGGAATGATATGTGGAGAATTATGTTGACGAAGGGATGAAAAAAGATAGACATAAATAGAAGGAACATGTATTTTTACAATCAGGTCAGATGTGGAGCGCACCTTTATCTCTTTCGCGATCTTGAAAAATCGAAAAATAGTGATGTAGTGGTTATCTCGTAAACCTCACAATCATTGTTGTTGAAAATCTGATTGGCTCTTCGCTACTTGAAATTGTTTCTTATCTCAAATTTAAAGTTTCTAACACTAAATCTACAAATAATAGTACTCAGTAAGACAAAATATAGAAAACATAATGGGCATTATAAAAACTTGTGTTTTTTAAACAATTTTACACGGTAAAATTAAAACTTTCAAATTATTTAAAAAATTATTGTAACATACGTGTTTTATGTGAGCGCTTTCTGCTAAATAGTAGCATTTTGGAAGAAAAATCATCGTGAAGACTCCCAATACTCATAATTCACGCTCTTCGGTTTCCTTAGAATTTTTTACAGACATTGGAGTTTTTAAACAGAAAACATTAGATACTAAACGTTCGTAATTTTTTAATAATTTTAGGTTAAGCTAGCGGTTTTCAATTCGAAAAATTATTTACATTATTGAAACCATGATAAGGGTCGTTTATTTATCGCTTGACATCCAGTTCAAATGAAATCATTTCTTAGTGGAGAGCGCGAGCGATCTCTCGGCTGGTAATGAGGGCAATAATTTCATTCGGGCTCAGTTTCTTGCAAGAGTCCCGCATAGATTGGATACTCTTCCAATTGCTGCAGGACATCTTGTTCGAACTGAGCGTCTATGATCTCTTCTTGGATAAATTCCTCTTAGTCTTCCAAATTGAATACACCCTCGAAATCCTCATTTTCATCCATATCTTCGTCAGTGCCAGTTTCGCTGAGGAGCTCCCACGGATTCCCTACATTAGTAGCATCTTCTTCTGGCATGTATCTATCTTCACCTAGGAAGTTATTATTGATACATATATACATTATACATATATACATTTCAAAAGAGCTGAAAAATTGTGAAAGCTTCTGACATTGCATCTGTAATATCCCTAATAGCACGCAAAGTTCCCGGAGCGTGTCTGAAATGTCCTGCGGGTACCTTGGGAAGGTTCCATGAATGTCTCGCTGGGACCTTAAGGGGCCTTATAATTATTGTTAGTTTTAATAGACATCTCACACATTATGGGGACATTATGTAACGTTTTAATGGAACGTTCCGTAGGTGCCTAATGAACGTTTCGCGCTTATTATTAGGTATAGGTCTATCAAAGTTTAAAGCTTCTGGACAAATCAGATATAAGTTTCATCGCTCTATACAATAAAGATACCATTCAAAAATTACGTAACAATTTTTGTAATATTTGTAAACCCCTTCCTCCCTGCACGTAATGCACTGTATCCCCCCCCCCCAAGTTGTTGCGCAACTTCTCTTCACAAAAGCTATTGCATTGAATGAGAGACAATTCAAACTTGTTAAAATTCAAATTAATTTTTTCGCGCGCGAACTGTCTTTCTCTGTTGCTGGCTTGTTCTAGCTGCGGTAGAGTAGACGCCTCGCTTACATAGCCTCTTAACCGGAGGTTTTCGGCATAGTTTCGCAGACGTTGATGCGAAAAGTGCGAGGGCTCTGGATATTTATCGCACGACAGAGCATGCAGTCGTGCCATGTGACCTTCTCGTTCAGGGGCCATACTGGTATCGTAGCATTTTAGCAGGTCGTCATTGAGTCGATCCGTCCGCTTTGAAATCCCGAGATTCTGCCGGTCCATCGCATTGACTCCGTCTTGGTTGGCTCCCCCAAATCTAGGGTAATCGGCATTGTTGTCCGACCCATTGTCGGGAGCCCTGCACTTTCGATTTTTTTGAACGGCACTTAATACAACTTTGTTTGGTGCTATCATTGTTGTTCACACTAGAAGCTGAGGAAAGGGGTTTGTGCATCGTTGTAGAGCCTCGGATACAAAGATAAGGCTGCATACTCTGAGAGGTCGCCAGGTATCCCAGAGTCATCGTTAGAGACACCTCACCCCGGTGCCATTCAGCTTTCGGCACGGTTATCACGCCTCCGCTAGGGGTTAATTCCTTCGAGACCACCCCTGGACAATTGTCCGCGACTGCTTATTAATTAGTGTAACCATATTCAGCAGAAACCCTTCGTACAGGGACCCTCTATCCGCAACTCGAGGACGCGTTCGGTGGCTTTGTCAGATGGAAACACGACGACGAACTGGCGGAACGCCCACATTGAGTGGACCAATCAAGTCAAGGATGACTTGCTAGACTGCTACGATTCCAGCATTATCCCTGTTCACAGAGGCTTCATAACGCGTATGCACACTCTGTGGTGCCAGAAACACTCAGAGCTTCAGCACGTTTCGATTCAATCATTGCGAAATCAACGTGCCTACTTCTGGAAAAATGGATATGTAGGCGGAGCGCTTCCCCAACCGCTGCTTGATCAAGCTGCAGACGAGGATGAGAAAGCGACATTGAGACCAACCGCGGAAAGCAGGCACCTTCTGAGAGATGATCGCGATGCCAGGACAAGGAGGAACATTAACATGCAAGTGCCACCTAAGCCCCAAGATCTGGCTGAAATGGATGCCTTCCTTCGTAAAGATATCTCACAAGAGTCCGACCTCTGGACCATCAATTGCTCAGTTTATGGTGCTGCGAGAGCTTTGGCTGATTCAAATCGAAGGCTAAAACCAACGATGGATCAAAAGACTAAAAGACGTTTGCATCAACTGAACAAGAAGATTGGATGAGCAAGATAGAATGCATCCCGTGTTCAATGTGTGATTGACTACATAACATCTGGTAGACCGTTCACGGAAAGGGTTTGAAAGTTCGCCCAAGAACTTAGGATCTTCAATCACACACTGAACAAGTCAAAGCTGCTGACAATCAAGCAGTATATTGTTGACAAAATACGGGTGTTATCTGACGCAAGGAGGAGAATACAGAAGAGGAAGAGATGGATCAGCGAGAATCAACAGTTTCTCGCTGACCTATCGCGCCTCTTCAGCGATCTCCCTATTTCTGTCAAAAATCCACCCAAGCCAACGAGGCAGAGACTTTTTGGTCATAGGTATACAAGATCCCGGAAACACTAAAGTTGAGAGAAGATAATGAAAATATGATCCGCTGTCTCTCGCACTACAAAATTCTCCTGGATGCCTCTGCGGCGACAGTCATCACTGCGAGCATGAAGTCACTCCAGAAATTAACTATGTTGGTGATCGAATTCTAGACTCCAGTAGACAAAACATCAAAGTCAACGTGAAGGAAAAGAGGGAGCGGTATCGAGAACTTATAAGGGAGCTGTGACGAATGTACCGAAAATATTAAGTTAAAATGATGGCTTTCGTAATTGGTGCTCTCGAAGATGCAAAGCAATTACTGATTCGTAACCTCGAAGTCATAGCCGCGTGCCAAAAATATGCCGAAGCACTTGCTAGGTGGATACAAAAAGCAAGAAACACGAGGATTTCGCCGGTTCGTAATTGTAATTCCATCGTACCCTGTGATCACCCATCTCCTGATCGTGAGGTGTTGCTATAGGTAAGATTTACCGCGATCATTCCTGGATGGCTGGTCGATTCTATTAAAGCGTTGATGAACTTTCCCAACTTATACCGTGAGAAGCTATAACTGCCTTAGGGTTTCCACTCAATAGCCATATTTCAAATTTTTTACTATTTCGATTCCCATTTCTCAGCACTTATTTCTTTTTTATTTCAGATATTCAAAAGGTCAGCAGTAACGGGTATGGGGCACAAAAACTTATTGTAAGAAATAGAAAAAAATGAAAAATGGAAAAGAGGAAGTGTTTCATTAATTGAATTTCAATGAAATTGTTCACCTTTCAAGCCAAGGGGATGAATTTCCAACAAAATAGTTGAATGATCAACCAAATATTTGAATTTTTCACCTATGAAGATTGATTTTCAACCAAATGGTCGAATTCGTAAATTACAAAAAATTACACTCCATGGAAAACCGTCAAACTTTCATCTAAATTGTAGCATTTTCAATAAAATTGTTCAACTTCCAAGCCAAGGGGATGAATTTTCAACAAAATAGTTGAATGATCAAACAAATATTTAAATTTTGAACCTACAAAGCGAAATTTCCAACATAGCGGTCAAATTTTCAAATAAAAAAATGAAACTCTGATCAAAAACGGTTGCATTTTTAAGCAAACAGTTGAATTTTCAAGAACCACAAGAATTAATTATCAATCAAAGAGTTGCATTTTGTATCAAATAGTTGAACTTTCAATCCAAAATAATGAATTTCCAAAAAAAAATGGTTCAACTTTTAATCAAATACTTGAATTTTTAACCTACAAAAATTAACTTCCAACTGAATGGACAAATTTTAAAATTAAAAAAAAAAAATAAACTTTGATGAAAAATGGTTGCATTTTCAAGAAAACTGTTCAATTTTCAACATACACCAAATAAGTCATCAACCAGACAGTTGTTTTTTTAAATCAAATCGTTGAATGTTGAAGCCAAGGGGATGAATTCTCAACAAAATAGTTGAATGATTAAGCAAATATTTCAACTGCCACCATTCGAAGATAAATTTTCAACCAAATAGTCGAATTTTCAAGTAAAGTATATTAAATTTTAACCAAAAACGGTTGCATTTTAAGCCAAACAGTTGAATTTCCATTAACCACAAATAGAATTATCAACCAAACAGAAGCATTTTGAATGAAATGGTTGAACTTTCTAACCTAAGAGACGAATTCTCAATGAATAGTTGAATTTTCTACCAAATAGTTAAATTTTCAAGCTAGATAGACTAATTGTTCAAAGTTCAGATCAATTTTTAACCCAAAAGCAGGAAGTTCTCCTCGAAAAAGACGAATGTTCAACAAAAGAGTCAATGTTTCAACTACATGAATAAATGATGAATTTTTATACAGAAAAAATTATATTTTTTTCATTCAACAAGAAAGTTTAATTTTTAACACAAAAAAAAAATGAATTTTTAACCAAATAGTTGAAAACACTTTTTCATACTTGGTACTGCAGCTCCATTCCCGCGGTTATTCCTTGCGTTAACGTGGTATTGCCGCCTTCCACCCCGACCTCTGCCACCACCGCCGTCAGTTGCCATTATAATAATTTATTTAAATTAATTGAAAATTCCGATGTTTGTCTTGTGAAAATGACTGCCCCGAAAGTATGAGAATGTCACAAAAAAAAATGACAGACGACGCGTTTGAAGGCTTTTATATCTAGTGGTCATGATTTTCCAAAACCTACTATATTAAATGACGATAAATAGTAAAGATGGATATTTACCGTAAGTGTCAAATATTTACCGCGTTTTTTAACAGAATTTCGTGTATTTGCGGTGAAATGGGTAATGTGGTAAATCATGATTTCTAAAAAAAAGAATAATCGTTTGATATGCATATGTAGTTATGAAATTTCAAAAAAATACATGATATACAAAAATAAACACGTTAAATATGTAAATGTGGTTAATCAATTTGAAAAGGGATTGTAGATATTTGCATGTTGCCGGGTCCGATACATAGGAGTTGTCGAAAGAGCGTTCAGAATTGCTCTTGATATCATATCCGTTTAAATTTTGAAAGAAATCTTGCAGAATATTATGTTATATACATACCTGGTGCACAAACAGCTAGACTGAGGATGTCAAAACGTAGTGCCTGACCTGGTTCAAAGGGGTGATCCAAACTACATTTGGAATTACTCTTGACATCATGTAGTTTGAAATTTTTTGAGAAATCCTGTAGAATATTATATTAGATACCTGGTACACGACCAGCAGTTTCATTTTCGAGTTAGGCGGAAGACTTTCATACACAAATGTATTATTTTGTCTTTCTCTCATTAACCACATTAAAAAAGAACAGTACCATACATTCGTATAGGAAATTTTTCAGCTCAACTCGAAAACACGGTCCCTCGTATATTGGAGATGCATATATTATAGCATATATGCTATATAAGGACCCAATCCACAAATCTCGAAAATGAGATTATCGGCTCGAAAAAACAAAAAATTCTAATACACATTGTGAGAAAAGAATTTTTATAATCTCATTTTTTAATTTTCATTTCGTTAGCATACCATAAGGGCCTAATTGTGCATTTTTCACTATGACCCCTGCGCGCATGCGCAGTCGCATGAAGCTGAACATCCGGAAAAGGCTGAGATGCTTTCTAGCGGAAACTAATTCTCACTTTAAAAATAAAATGTAATGTTAAATTTTTATCACCATCCAAAGTTCCTTTTGATTGCGTCCAAAAGGTAAGCTTCGAGCCACAAAATTCCTCTCCATTTTCTCGAAATAGCTAAAAGGTGAGTTCCCACTTTCTTTATTAAGTGAAAATTGGATTTTTCATCATCGTCTAAATTTTAGAAAAGTGCCGCTCGCGCGAAAAAAAAACCTTCCCTTCCATTTTCTCTAAAACTAATATTATATTTGTTTAAACTTTTTGTATTGATTCAGCAACTCAGTAGCAAAAAGTTCAATCCACATTCCGAAAAAAAATGCTAATTGTATTTTCATCACTATCCAAATTATAGAAAACGTGCGCCTTAATTTTCTCTAAACCTAATAATACTTTTTCTTCGTAAATTTTATGTATCGATTCAGCACCTCAGTAGCTGAAAGCTAAATTCTCATATTTTAAAGTTGATAATTGGATTTTTTAACGCGCCGTATGAATTTGAGGAAACTTGCCCCTCGAACAACAAAGAATTCGCCCTCTATTTTTTCAAAACCTAATGCTATTTTTTAAATAAACCTATTTTTTGTCGATCCAAAAACTTAATTTGGTCAAATGTAAGCAATCGCCTTTTCTTTAAATGGAGAATTATAATATTTTTCATCGACCATATTTCAAAAAACGTATTCTTCGAAGAGAAAAAAATTTCCCCCAAGTTTGCTCCGAACTTATAATAACATTTTTCAAACAACTCGAAAAGTATTTATTATTATTTTTTTTTTTAATCGAAAATTCGATTTTTGCGAACGCTTCTTGTATTTTTCTTGAACACTCAACAACAAAAAATTGTCACCCACAAATATATTATTTTCAATTATTGTTATTTTACATTTAAATAATAATTTTTGAAATTTTAAACATAAAAAATAAATCTTCAAAATAATATTTTATTATTGTATTTTTATTCAATAAAATATATTTATAAAACAATTTTAATTGTTTAAATTCGGGAATTTTACAATTCGGGAATTTTCCAATTCGAATATTTTATAATTCGGCAATTTTCTGTCGGGAATTTTATTATTCGGGAATTTTCCAATTCGGTAATATTATAAACTGTCGGGAATTTTATTATTCGGGAATTTTCCAATTCGGTCATATTATAAAATGTTCGGGAATTTTATTATTCGGAAATTTTCCAATTCGGGAATTTTATTATTCGGGAATTTTATTATTCGGGAATTTTATCATTCGGGAATTTTCCAATTCGAAAATTTTATAATTCGGCAATTTTATTATTCGGGAATTTTCCAATTCGGGATTTTTATTTTTCGGCAATTTTATTATTCGGAAATTTTATTATTCGGGAATTTTCCAATTCGGGAATTTTGCAGTGTCGGGAATTTTATTTTTCGGGATTTTTCAGTCGTCCCGGTTCATTTCTACAAAAAATACAAAATTTCCAACAAAATACGCGACTTTTTAACCGAAAAATAAAAAATTTTAACCAAAAATAGAATATTCAAATTTTTAGTTGGAAAAATAAATTAAAAAAAAACGAATTCTTAAGTCATTTTTAAATAAATTGATGAATCTTCAACAACAAAAAATAAATTTTAACCAAATAGTTTAATTTTCAACCAAATACATGATTTTTAACTAAAAAGGACAACTTTTCAACCAAAAATAGAATAGTCAAATTTTCAGTAAAAGAAATGAATTTTTAAATAAAATGATGAATCTTCAACAATAAAAAAATTAATGTTTAACCAAATAGCTTCATTTTTAACCGAAAAGATTAATTTCTACCGAAAAAGACAATTTTTCAACAAAAAATAGAATATTTAAATTTGCAGTTAGAAAAGTAAATTTAAAAATAGAACGACCTTTTAGCCAAATAAATGAATTTTTAACCAAGAAGATTACATTCCTATAACAAAAGAACGATTTTCCACAAAGAAGGAATAGTTCAATTTTCTGCAAAAGAAATGAATTTTTGAATAAAATGTTGAATCTTTAACAAAAAATAGAATATTTAAATTTTCATTTAGAAAAAGAACTTGACAAAAGAAATTAATCTTAACAACAAAATTAACCAAACCAAAAATAGAATAGTTGAATTTTCTGTACAAGAAATGAATTTTAAAATAAAATGATGAATCTTTAAAAAAATTAATTTTCAACCAAATAGTTTAATTTTCAACAAAATACATGAATTTCCAAATAAAAAGGATCAATTTTCAACCAAAAATAGAACAGTTAAATGTTCAGTAAAAGAAATTGTAACCAAATAATTTAATTTTTAATCCTAAAGGTTCATTTCTAGAAAAAATACAAAATTTCCAACAAAATGCACGACTTTTTAACCGAAAAATAAAAAATTTTAATCAAAAATAGAATATTTAAATTTTTATTTAGAAAAATAAATTTAAAAAAAAAACGAATTTTTAAGTCGTTTTTAAATAAAACGATGAATCTTCAACAACAACAAAAAATAAATTTTAACCAAATAGTTTAATTTTCAACTAAAAAGGACAACTTTTTAAACAAAAATAGAATAGTGAAATTTTCAGTTTAAAAAAAATTGTATTTAATTTAATTAATTTATTTTATTTAAATTAAATTTTTAAACAAAATGATGAATCTTCAACAATAATAAAATTAATGTTTAACCAAATAGCTTCATTTTTAACCGAAAAGATTAATTTATTCTGAAAAAGACATTTTTCAACAAAAAATAGAAAAATATTTCAATTTGCAGTTAGGAAAATAAATTTAAAAAAAACAACTAATTTTTAACCAAGAAGATTACAATTCTATAACAAAAGAAAAATTTTCCACAAAAATGGAATAGTTCAATTTTCTGCAAAAGAAATAAATTTTTACATTAAGTGATGAATCTTCAACAAAAATTTAAAAAAATTAATTTTTAACCAAATAGCTTAGTCTTCAACCAAAACCTAAAAATAGAATATGAAAATTTTCAGTTAGAAAAATAAATTGTCAATAAAAAACGAATTACGGAATAGTTAAATTTCAGTGAGAGGAATTAATTTTTAAATAAAATTATGAATCTTGAACGAAAAAAAAAATAATAATTTTCAACCAAATAGATTAAGTTTCAACCTAAAAGACCAATTTTCTACCAAAAAAGACTGATTTTCAAATAAAAAAAGAATATTTAAATTTCTATTTATTATTTTTAAATAAAATAATGAATCTATAACAAAAAAAAATGTTTTAACCAAATAGTTTTATTTTTAACGTATAAGATTAATTTCTTCCAAAACAGACAAATTTTTAAAAAAATACATGAATTTTCAACGAAAAAAGACGAATGTTTAACCAAAAATAGAATGCTTAAATTTTCAGTAAAAAAATGAACTTTTAAATAAAATAATGAATCTTCAAATAAATTAACTTTTAACCAAATAGTTTAATTTTCAACCTGAAAGATTAATTTGTACCAAAAACGACAATTTTTCAACCGAAAATAGAATATTTAAATTTTTAGTTAGAAAAAATAATTGTCAACCAAAAAAAAAAGAAAACGTTTTTTTAACAATATACATGAATTTTCAACAACAAAAAATACAAATTTTCAGTCAAAAATAGAATAGTTAAATTTTTAGTTAGAAAAATGAATTGTTAAATAAAATAATGAATCTTAAAAAAAAAACATTTGAAGCAAATAGATTACCTTTCAACCTGAAAGATTAATCTCTACCAAAAAAGTTAAACAGATAAATTTCAGTAAAATAAATTAATTTTTAAATAAAATTATGAATCTTCAGAGAAAAAAAATTTTTCATCCAAATAGATTAAGTTTCAACCTGAAAGATTAAGTTTCAACCTAAAAAATTATATTTAAATTTCTATTTTAAAAAATAAATTGTCAAAAAAAAAACGAATTTTCAGCTAAATAGAAGATTTTTTTAGCGAATGTTTCCTGAAATTTTCAATATTTCAGGAAACTTCTCATTCCCTCCCCCTAGGATAATGCCCCTAGATATTTTTCCTAACAAAATCCTTCGATTGTCACTAGATTACCAAAAAAAAAAAAAAATAAACTAGGGAATTAAAATGGAGGAGGAAAAATCTTCAAAAAAAAAATTAATATTCAACCTAAAAGGTTAATTTCTACCGAAAAGACAAATTAACAAAAATTAAATTCCATCTTAAAAGGACAAATTTTCAACCAAAAATGGAATAGTTAAATTATTAGTAAAAGAAAGGAACTTTTAAATAAAATTATGAATTTTCCCCAAGCAAAAAAAATGTAACCAAATAGTTTAATTTTTAACCTAAAAGGGTAATTGCTACCAAATAAGACAAATTATTAAAAAAATACAGGAATTTTCAAATAAAAGCGACAAATTTTTAACCAAAAATAGAATATTTAAATTTTTAGTTGGAAAAATAAATTTCTAACCAGAAAAAAACAACAAATTTTCAAGCAATTTTGGAATAAAATAATGAATTTTCAAAAATGAATTTTAACCAAATAGTTTAATTTTCAACTAAGAAGGACAATTTTTAACCAAAAATAGACCAGTTAAATTTTCATTTCTGAAAATTTAACTAAAAATTTTAAAATTTGGAACCAAAAATAGAATATTTGAACTAAATGAATTAATTTTCAAGAAAATACATTAATTTTCAACTAAAAAATATAAATTTTCTTCAAAAAATCTTAAAAAAAAAAAAAAATTTGAAACAAATACTTTAACTGTCAACCTGAAAGAT
>CAKNYM010050549.1:67506-86436 GCA_932195095.1 Andricus curvator | reverse complement strand
TTTTTCATTTCAAGTGCGGCAAAGTTTTGTACCTAGGAGAAAAAAATTAATTGTATTTTTGATTTTGGAGTATTTCAGAGAACAGAAAATTTAAATATTATATTTTCGGTTGAAAATTTGCCTATTTTAGTTGAAAATTCATGTATTTTGTTGAAAATTAAACTATTTGTTTACAAATTAATTTCTCTTGAGCTAAAGATTCATCATTTTATTGCAAAATCCATTTCTTTTACTGAAAATTTAACTATTCAATTTTTGTTGTCAATTTCTTTTTCTAACTGAAAATTTAAATATTCTATTTTTGGTTGAAAATTTGTCTTTTTTAGTTGAAAATTCATGTATTCATTTGAAAATTCAGTTCATTTTCCGAAAATTTAAATATTCCATTTTTGCGGAAAATTTATCTTTTTTTTTATAGAAATTTTATCTTCTTGGTTAAAAATTTGTTTTTTTCTGTTGATAATTTATTTTTCTAACTGAAAATTTAAATATTCTACTTTCGGTTGAAAAAATTGTCTTTCTTAGTAGAAATTAATCTTCTAAGATGAAAATTAAACTATGTGGTTAAATTTTTTTTAAGATTCATCACTTTATTGAAGAGTTCATTTCTTTTATTGAAAATTTAATTATTTCGCAACTCATTTTTCTAACTACAAATTTAAATATTCTATTTTCGGTTGAAAATTTGTCTTTTCTAGTTAAAAATCCATGTATTTTGTTGAAAATTAAAATATTTCATTAAAAAGTAATTTGTTTTTGTTGAAGATTCATCATTTTAAATAAAAATTAATTTCTTTTACAGAAAATTGAACTATTCCACAATTTACTTTTCTAACTGAAAATTGAAATATTCTATTTTTGGTTGAAACTTTTTATTTTTTAGTTAAAAATTCATGTATTTTGTTGAAAATTATACTATTTGATTAAAAATCAATTTTTAATGCTAAAGATTAATCATTTTATTGAAAAATCCATTTCTTTTACTGAAAATTTAACTACTCAATTTTTGTTGAAAATTCGATTTTTTTGTTGAAAGTTTATTTTTCTAATTACAATTTTAAATATTCTATTTTTGGTGGAAACATTGTCTTTTTTAGTTGAAAATCCGTGTATTTTTGTTGAAAATTAAACCATTTTTTTTAGAGAATTTATCTTTTTTTTTTACAGAAATTTAATTTTCTTGGTTGAAAATTCATTTTTTTAACATTATTTTTCTAACTCTAAATTTTAATATTATATTTTTGTTGAAAATTTGTCTCTTTTAGTTGAATATTCATGTATTTTGTTGATAATTAAACTATTTGGTTAAAATCTAATTTTTTTATTGAAGATTCATCATTTTAAATAAAAATTCATTTCTTTTACAGTAAATTAATGTAATTAATTAATTAATTTGAATATTCTATTTTTGGTTGAAAATTTATATTTTTTAGTTGAAAATTTATATATTTTTTTCTTGGGTTGAGGATTCATCATTTTATTTAAAAGTGAATTTCTTTTACTGAAAATGTAACTTACATTTTTGTGGAAGATTTATCTTTTTTTTTATAGAAATTTAATTTTTTTGATTGATAATTCTTTTTTTTTTATAATTTATTTTTCTAACTGTAAATTAAAATATTTTATTTTTCGTTGAAAATTTGTCTTTTTTAATTGAAAATCCATGTATTTTGTTTAAAATTAAACAATTTGATGACAAATTAATTTGTGGTTGTTAAAGATTCAGCATTTGATTTAAAAATTTATTTCTTTTACTGAAAATTTAACTATTCCATTTTTGTGAAAAGTTTATCTTTTTTATAGAAATTTAATCTTGTTCGTTGAAAATTCGTCTATTTGGTTGAAAATTTCTTTTTCTAAATGAAAATTTAAATATTCAATTTTTAGTTACAAATTTGTATTTTTTAGTTGAAAATTCATGTATTTTGTCAATTATTTCGTTAATTTTGTTTGAAGATTCATAATTTTATTTGAAAATTGATTTCTTTTACTAAAAATTTAACTATTCCATTTTTGTGGAAAGTTCATCTTTTTTTTATAAAAATTTAATATTCTTGGTTGAAAATTCATATGTTGAAAATTCGATTATTTTTTGACAAATTATTTTTTTAACTGAAAATTTAAATATTCTATTTTTCGTTGAAAATTGATCTTTTTTAGTTGAAAACCCATGTATTTTGTTGAAGATTCATTAATTTATTTAAAAATTAATTTCTTATACTGCAAAGTGAACTATTTAATTTTTGTGGAAAGTTTATATTTTTTATAGAGATTTAATCTTCTGGGTTGCAAATTCATCTATTTGGTTAAACATTTTGTTTTTATTCATTTTTCTAATTTGAAAATTTAACTATGTATTCTATTTTTAGTTGAAAATTGGTCTTTTTTGGTTGAAAATCCATATATTTCGTTGAAAATTAAACTATTTGGTAAATAGTAAAATATTTATTTTTCTAATTGAAAATTTAATATTCTATTTTTATATATTTCTATTTTCTATTATTAGAATATTTACAATGATTGAATAACAAATCGTTTCGTTAGTAATGGTTTTTCAAATTTTGAGGAAAGATTTCGTTTCACATGTGGCACAATTTTGTAACTAAAAATGAATTGTCGCAGGATGTTGTTGTTTCAAGCGACTTATTTTTGATTTTCGAGTATTTCAGGGAACAGAAAATTTAAATATTATAGTTTCGGTTGAAAATTTGCCTATTTTAGTTGAATTTTCATGTATTTTGTTGAAAATTAAACCATTTCGTTCAAAACTTAATTTTTGTATTGAAGATTCATGATTTTAATTCAAAATAATTTTTAATCTTAAAAATTAATTTCTTTTCCTGAAAACTTATCTATTCCACTTTTGTTGAAACATTTTTTTACAGAAATTTAATTTTCTTTCTTGAAAATTAATTTATTTGTTGAAATTTTTTTTTTTTTAATTAAAAATTTAACTATTCTATTTTTGACTGAAAATTTGTATTTTTTGTTATTGAGTTGGAAATTGAATTATTTTGTTAAAAATTATTTTTTTTTGGTTTAAGATTCGTCATTTTATTTAAAAAATTGATTTCTTTTACTGAAAATTTAACTGTTCTATATTTGGTTGAAAATTTGTCCTTTTTGGTTGAAAATTAAACTATTTGGTTAAAATTTTGTTATTGTTGTTGAAGATTCAGCGTTTTATTTAAAAAAGACTCAAAAATTCGTTTTTTTTTTGTTGAAAATTGATTTCTCTAACAAAAATTTAAATATTCTATTTTTTGTTTAAAAATTTTCTTTTTCAGTTGAGAATTCGTGTATTATGTTGAAATTGGTCTTTTTGGTAGAAATGAACCTTTTGGGTTGAAAATTAAATTATTTTTGACTAAAAATTATTATTATTATTATTTTTAGGAAGATTAATCATTTTATTTGAAAGTTCATTTCATTTACTAATAATTTAACTTATCTATGTTTGGTTGAAAATTTGTCCTTTTGAGGACTTTTTTATTTTTGTTGAAAATTAAAGGATTTAGTTAAAAAAAATTTTTTTTTAAGATTCATCATTTTATTTACAAGTTAATTTCTTTGACTAATAATTTAACTATTCCATTTTCGTGGAAAATTGTTCTTTTGTTATAGAAATGTAATCCTCTTGGTTAAAAATTCATCTATTTGGCTGAAAATTCGTTTTTTTATTTTTTTATTTTACTAACTGCAAATTTAAATATTCTATTTTTTGTTGAAAAATTGTCGTTTTTGGTAGAAATTAATCTTTTAGGTTGAAAATTAAACTATATTGGTTAAAGATTAATTTGTTTGTTTGAAGATTCATTATTTTATTTAAAAGTTCATTTTTTTACTGAAAATTTAAGCATTCTATTTTGGGTTAAAAATTCGTCCTTTTTCGATGAAAATTCATTAATTTTGTTGAAAATTTGTCTGCTTTGGAAGAAATTAATCTTTTACGTTAAAAATTAAACTATGTGGTCAAAATTTTGTTTTCTGTTAAAGATCATTATTTTAAATAAAAATTAATTTCTTTTACAGAAAATTTAACTAGTCCACAATTTATTTTTTTTTAACTGAAAATTTAAATATATTCTATTTTTTGTTGAAAATTCCTTTTTTTTTTGAATTTTCTTTTTTTACTTGAAATTTTATATTTTCTATTTTTAGTTAAGAATTTGTTTTTTTTACTTGGGATATCGTTTGCTTTGTTAAATTTTGTTGTAGAAACTAATCTTTTAGGTTGAAAATTAAACTATTTGGTTAAAAAATAGTTTTTTTATTAGAGATACATTATATTATTTAAAAATAAAGTTCTTCAACTGAAAATTTAACTACCCTAGTTTTTGTTGAAAATTTGTCCTTTTTAGTTGAAAATTCATGTATTTAGTTGAAAATTAAACTATTTGATTAAAAATTAATTTTTTTTTTAAGATTCATCATTTTATTTTAAAATTCATTTCTTTTACAGAAAATTCCACTATTCTATTTTTTGTTTGGTTAATTTTTTTAAGGTTCATTTTTGTCGTCAATTTATTTTTCTGACTGAAAATTTAAATAATCTATTTTTGGTTAAGACTTTGTCTTTTTTACTTGAAATATCGTGTATATTGTGAAATTTTTTCAGAAATTAATCTTTTAGGTTGAAAATTAAACTATTTGGTTAAAAATTAATTTTTTTCCTGAAGATTCATCATTTTATTTAAAAATTCATTTCTTTTTCAGAAAATTCAACAAATTTTTGTGGAAAATTTATGTTCTTTTTTATGGAAATTTAATCATCTTGGTTGAAAATTCGTTTTATTTTTGTTGGAAATTCATTTTTCTGACTGAAAATTTAAATATTCTATTTTTTGTTGAAAATTTATATTTTTTAGTTGAAAATTAATGTATTTTGTTAAAAATTTATTTTTCTAACAATTTCCCTATTCGGTTTTTGTGAAAAATTAATCTTTTTTATAGAAATTTAATTTTCTTGGTTAAATTTTTTTTTGTGTTTGGAAATTTATTTTTGTAACTGAAGTTTTAAATCTACTTTGTTGAAAATTGCTTTTTTTTTGCTGCAAATTTATTTTTCTAACTGAAAATTTGAATATTCTATTTTTGGTTCAAAATTGGTCTTTTTTAGTGGAAAATTCATGTATTTTATTGAAAAGTGGTATTTTTTGGTAGAAATTAATCTTTTAGGTTGAAAATGAAGCTGTTTGGTTAAAAATTAATTTTTTGCTGAAGATTCATCATTTTATTTAAAAATTCATTTCTTTTTCAGAAAATTCAACAAATTTTTGTGGAAAATTTATGTTCTTTTTTATGGAAATTTAATCATCTTGGTTGAAAATTCGTTTTATTTTTGTTGGAAATTCATTTTTCTGACTGAAAATTTAAATATTCTATTTTTTGTTGAAAATTTATATTTTTTAGTTGAAAATTAATGTATTTTGTTAAAAATTTATTTTTCTAACAATTTCCCTATTCGGTTTTTGTGAAAAATTAATCTTTTTTATAGAAATTTAATTTTCTTGGTTGAATTTTTTTTTGTGGTTGGAAATTTATTTTTGTAACTGAAAATTTAAATCTACTTTGTTGAAAATTCCTTTTTTTTTGTTGGAATTTTTTTTTTCTAACTGAAAATTTGAATATTCTATTTTTGGTTTGAAAATTGGTCGTTTTTAGTGGAAAATTCATGTCTTTTATTGAAAAGTGGTATTTTTTTTGGTAGAAATTAATCTTTTAGGTTGAAAATGAAGCTATATGATTAAAAATGAATTTTTTGCTGAAGATTCATAATTTTATTTAAAAATTCATTTTTACAGTATGCATTTTAGTTCAAGCTCATTTGCAATATTTTCAGCCATTAGAAACACTCAATTTTTCCATTTTTTTTTTCAATTTAATCGTGTTTAATTGACTCACTTTTTGGTTATGCTAATGAACGATTTCAATTCGATGTTTTGACTTTCAACCCGAACTTTTTATTTTTAGTTGTACACGAGGAGGAAAATCTTTCGAGAATTTTAGATTTATATTTTCTATTATTAGAATATTTGCAATGATTGAATAACAAATATTTTCGTTAGTATTTTTTTTCATTTTTGGCTTTCCCCTTCAAAAAGATGTTCTACTATTTTTTGAAATTTAAAAATATAATTTGAAGAATTTTAGGTTCGAAATTTAACAAACTGAAGCAATTTTAAATTATTCCGAAAAAAACAAATTTGGGAAAAAATTGAATTGGTTCTATTTACTGAAAATTATTTTTTTAAGCTAAAAATGTAACTATTCCATTTTTTGTCCAAAATGTCTATTTTTTATAGAAATTCAATCTTCTTGGTTGAAAATTCATCTATTTTACTGAATATTCGTTTTTTTTTTGTTCCAAATTTATTTATCTAACTGAACATTTAAATATTTATTTTGTTGTTGAAAATTTGTCTTTTTTGGTAGAAATTAATCTTTTAGCTTAAACATTAAACTATTTGGTTAAAAATTAATTTTTTGTTGTTGAAGAAATTTCATTTTATTTAAAAATTCGTTTCTTTTACTGAAAATTTACCTATTCCTTTTTCGTGGAAAATTTATCTTTTTTTATGGAAATTTAATCTCGTTGGGTAAAAATTCGTTGTTTTTTTTTAACATTTATTTTTCTAACTCTAAATTTAAATATTCTATTATTGGTTGAAAATTTGTCTCTTTTAGTTGAAAATTCATGTATTTTGTTTTAAAAAATTTCTTTTTTTGGTAGAAATTAATGTTTTAGGTTGAAAATTGAACTATTTAGTTAAAAATTATATATTTTTTAAGAAAGATTCATCATTTTATTTAAAAATTCATTTTTTTACTGAAAACTCAACTGTTCCATTTATGTGGAAAATTTGTCTTTTCTGCTAGAAATGTATTCTTCTTAGTTGAAAATTCGTTTTTTTTTTGAAAATTTATTTTTCTAACTGAAAATTTAAATAATCTATTTTTAGTTGAAAGTTTTTCTTTCACAGTAGCAATTAATCATTTAGCACGAAAATTAAACTATTTAAAAAAAAATTTTTTTCTTATTTGAATATTCATCATTTTATTGAAAAGTTCATTTCTTTTACTGAAAATTTAACTATTCCATTTTTGGTTGAAAATTCATGTATTTAGTTGAAAATTTGTCTTTTTCATTTGAAAATCCATATGTTTTGTTGAAAATTAAACTATTTAATTAAAAATTAATTAGTTGTTGAAGAGTCGTCATTTTCTTTAAAACTTCATTTCTTTTACTGACAACTATTCCACTTTTGTTGAAATATTTTTGTACAGAAATTTAATCTTCTTTGTTGAAAATTAATTTATTTCGTTGAAAATGTATTTTTCTAACTGGAAATATTCGGTTTTTGGTTGAAAATTTTCCTTTTTAGTTGAAAATTCATGTATTTTGTTGAAAATTAGTTTTTTTTATTGACAATTTATTTTTCTAACTAAAAATTTAACTATTCTATTTTTCACTGAAAATTTGTATTTTTTGTTGTTGAAAATTCATGTATATTGTTTGTAAGAAATTATTCTTTTAGGTTAAGAATGAAGCTATTAGGTTAAAAAAACTGGTTGTTGAAGATTTTGTTGACAATTTGTCTTTTTTAGTTGAAAATTAATGTATTTTGTTGAAAATTAAACGATTTTGGTTAATTTTTTTTTCAGATTCATCATTCTATTTAAAAAATGCTTACATTTTTTTTTGAAGATTCATCATTTTATTTAAAAAGTAATTTCTTTCACTGAAAATTTAATTGTTCTATTTTTGTGAAAAGTTCATCTTTTTTTGAGAAAAAATTTAATCTTCTTTGTTGAAACATCGTTTTTTTATTGTTGATAGTTAAAAAAAATTATTTTATTTCGTTGAAAATTTGTCGTTTGGTAGAAATTAATCTTTTAGGTTGAAAATTAAACTATTTGGTTAAAAATTAATTTATTTTGTTGAAGATTCGTCATTTTACTGAAAATTTAACTTTTCCACACTTTATTTTTCTAACTGAAAATTCGTCTGTTGGCTTGAAAATTCGTTTTTTTTTCTTGGTAGGAATTAATCTTTTAAGATGAAAATTAAACTATTTTGTTAAAAATGAATTTCTTTTGTTGAAGATTCACCATTTTATTGAAAAGTTAATTTCTTTTTCTGAAAATTAACTATTCCACAATTTATTTTTCTAACTGAAAATTTAAATATTCTTTTTTTGTTGAAAGTTTTTTTGTTTTTGTAGAAATTAGGTTGAAAATTAAACTATTTGATTAAAAAGTAATTTTGTTGTTGTTGAAGATTCATCATTTTATTTAAAAATTCACTGAAAATTTAACTATTTCATTTTTGTGTAATTGATCTTTTTTGATAGAAATTTAATCTTTTTGGTTGAAAATTCTTCTGTTTAGTTGAAAATTTTTTTATTCTCGATTTTAGAACGAAAGAAATTTTTGTCTACGAAGGAAAAATAATCAAATGTTTAGTAATTATTTACTTTTATTATTTTTCAAAATTGCAAAATTTTTAAACAATTCTAGAAAATCACAGAACATTCCAGAAGATTTATAGAATTTTAGAAAAAAAGAATCTTCAATCAATCTCTAAGAAACTCTATAGAAAATCCCGAACTATTCTAGATTTTTAAAAACAGAATTGAACAGATGCTTAATAATGAAGCGATTTAATTTCTTCTAATATTATTTTAGGCTCTCGACCGAAAGTTGAACGAACTTCACGTAAATCCTATAGAGGAATTAGAAGACGTAGAATCTTCCAGGTACAATTAAACTTTTTTTATTTATGAAACTTTGCATTAAATTACAAACTTAACAAGGGGAGACCGCCAATTGTAAATTTTAGTTTCGGTTCATAGTTTTTTGAATGAAAGCTAATTCTCTGAGTATTAATTTGTCAAAGCAGTAATATGCGCTTTTTCGCCGTTTTCGAGAAAATTGACTTTGAAATATTCGTCACAAGTTATATAGATTTTGGGGCAAAACGATTCCCATCGGTCGATAGCTCAGGCAGTAGCGCTCCTGCCTCATGGCCGGAAGGTTGCGTGTTCGATTCTTGCTGCCGCACTCTTTTTATTTATCTACTTTTTATTTATTAAAACGTTTACAAATATAATTTCTTTCGATTATCTTCAAAAAATCTTCAAATAATAATTTTTTAATTCCTTTTTTCATGGAAAATACTCAGATAATAATGTTTCTTTAAAAAAAAAGTATGAACCCAAGCTGAAATTCACAATTGGCGGTCACCCCTTGGAAAAATAGGATTGCCAAACACCATGCATTATTTCTTTATATTAAATAATAATAAAAACAATTGTTTTTTCCATTTTGTTTTTAGATTCTTATTTAGATCTTTTCTTATTCTTTAGACTCTCAAGCAATCACAATTCAGGTACGAGGATGATAATTTTAGGAGAGGACGCTTTGCGTTCCCAGTACGTTCCCCCTAAACCAACCGTAAAAATCCTCAAAAGGCCTTCAAGAAACTCCCAAGGGGGTGGGGATTGTCCACTTTTAAATGGAGAAAAACCAAAGCAACCAATCAAGTCTCTCAAGCAGGTAATTATTCAGAAATATACCGCCTCCTTTATTTGTTTATAATTTTCTCTTTTTTCCAGAGAGAGCAAGAGTACGCGGAGGCAAGAAAAAGAATTCTAGGAGAAGAGAAAAGCCCAGAAGAAAGACTCGTACAAGAAGTGAATAAAATCCAACCCAAGTCAATAGCAAGTATGTCAAAAATATTCTCAAATTTTATTCTAAAAAATTAATTTTTTTTTTAAATCAACTTGTGCCATCCTGAAGAATCTTTTGTAGCACTTCCTGCTTTTAAAAAATATTCTCGAGCGATTTAAACCCTAAAAAAGAAGCGAAGTGGCTCGATGTCGGCCATTTTGATCGCAGGGTGTCTACTTAAATCCTGGGGAAAAATGGGTGACAATTCCAGGTTTTTTCCAGGTATCTCAAGCTTTTTCCAGGACAAATTATATTACAATATATTCTTAAATATTTTAGCAAAATGGTTTTAATAAATAATTAAATAATACTGAAAACATAATTAATCATTTCTTGGATTTGTCTCGTAAAGTCCGTAAATTTGAAAAATAATTTAAACAAATTTTTATTTTATCTTATACCTAAAATTCAGTGCATATTTAGGTAAAAATAATGTGGATTAATTTTCTACAAAAAAAAAAGATTTTTCAACAAAATAAATGAATTCTCAACCAAATAGTTGAATTTGCAACTGAAAAAAACAACAATTTTCAGCATTAATTTTCAACCAAAAAAACAAACAAATTTTCGAACAAAGCAATGAATTTTCAATTAAAATGACGGATCTTTAACTGAAATAGTTAAATTTTCAATTAAAAAAGGATCGATTTTCAACCAAACAGTTGAATGTTGAACTAAAGAAATATCAATCTTTAGCCAAAAATGACGAGACAAGTTTTCAACCAAATGGTTGAATTTTGAACAAAAAAGATAAATTTTCAACTAACATTAAAAATCTTTAACTGAAATATTTGAATATGTATCCAAAGAAGATGAATTTGTAGATAAAATGATGAACTTTTAACTGGAATAGTTGAATTTTCAAACAAAAAAATGAATTTTCAACCAAAAAGACTTTTTTTCTACCAAAACAGACGAATTTTCAATAAAATACATGAATTTTTAACGAAAAAAATAAGATGTCAAAAAAAAATTGAATGGTTAAATTTTCAGTTGAAAAAATTGATTTTCGACAAAAGATATGAATTTTCAACTAATATTATGGAATACTCAATATGAATTTTCGATAAACTAAAGTTGAAGTAAATTTTATTATTATAATTAAAAATCGCAACTATTTGTTTGAAAATTAATCTGGTTTTGTTGAGGATTCAAACTATTTTGTCGAAAATTTATCTTTTTTTCTTTAATTCAACTATTTTTGGTCTAAAATAAAAATCCTTTATGGTTCAAATATCAGATATCACGTTTTTCGTTGAAAATTCATATTTTTTTGTTGAAAATTCAACTGCCTAGTTGGAAGTGGAACTACTTCGTTAAAAATTTACTTATTTGGCTGACGATAAAAATGTAATTAAAATTAAATAAAAAAAAAAGTAAATAAAATTAATTAAAATGTATCCTGTTTGGTTGAAAAGTAAACTATTTTGTTGGAAATTTGTTTATTTGGTTGAACATTCCTTTAAAAATTCAAATATGTGTTTGAAAATTCGTGTACTTTGTTGTAAATTCATCTATTTTTATAGAAAATTCATGTTATTGGTTGAAAATTGATCTTTTTGGTTGAAAAATAGTTTTTTTTTATATTCTATTGTATTTTATTGAAAAATTGAATTTTGTGAGAATCTTCTTGTTGAATAATTCATTTTTTGGTTGAAAATTCCTTTAAAAATTCAAATATTTGTTTGAAAATTCGTGCACTTTGTTGTAAATTCATCTATTTTGATAGAAAATTCATCTTATTGGTTGAGAATTTATTTTTGTGGTTAAAAATTAGTTTTTTCTTATTTAGAATTAATTTTTTAAACTAAAAATGTAACTTCCACTTTTTGTCGAAAATTTATCTTTTTGATAGAAATGTATCGTTCTTAATTGAAAATTAATTTTTGTACTGAAAATTTAACTATTCTATTTTTATTTAAAAATTTATCTGTTTTAAGTGAAAATTCAACTAATTGTTCGTAATCAGTCTTTTTTTTTTGTAGAAGAGTTCTCTCATTAGTTGAAACTTCATCTTTTTGGTTGAAAATTTATTTCTTTGTTTAAATATTTATTTCTTTCGTTGAAAATTGAACTATTTTGTTGAAAATTCGTTTCTTTTTTGTTTGAAAATTTATTTTACTAACTAAAAGTTTAACTATTTTATTTTTGGTAGAAAATTTATCTTTTCAGTTGAAAATTCATGAATTTGGTTATTATTATTATTATTATACCATTAAGCCAAATTTTTTTTATTTGAAGGTTCACCATTTTAGTTAAAAATTCACTTGAACTATTCCATTTTTTATGGAAAGTTTACCTTTTTTGACAGAAATGTAATTTTTTTAACGTTAAAAAATTATATGTTTTGTAGAAATTTAACTATTCTATTTTTTTGTTAGTAATTCATTTCTTTGGTTGAAAAAAACTGTTTAGTTGAAAATTCATTTTTTTTTGTTGGTAGAAAATTCATGTTTTGAGTTGAAATTTCCACTATTTTGTCAAAAATTCATATTTTTGGTTTAAAATTCATAATTGTGATTAGAAATTAATTTCTTTGGTTGAAAATTCGTTTCTTTTTCTTTAAAAATTATTTTTTCCAACTGACGATATAACTGTTCCATTTTTGCTTGAAAATTTACATTTTTGGAATAAAATTAATTAATTTTGCTGAAAACTCGTTTTTTTGTTTAAATTTTACTTTTCTAACTGCAAATTAAACCATTATATTCTTGGTTTGTAAATTTATCTTTTTTAGTTGAAAATTTATATATTTTATTGAAACTGTATCTTTTTTGGTAGAAAATTCATCTTTTGGGTGTAAAATTGAATTATTTTGTTGATATTTAATTTTTTTGGTTGAAAATTGGTTGTTTGAACTGAAAATTGAATTCTATTTTTAGTTTAAAAAATCATTTTTTGCATGAAAAAAACAATTTTGTTAAAAAAAATTTTTTTTTGTTGAACATATGTTTTCTAATATTTTGGATGAGAATTGATCTTTTTTAGATCAAAATTCATGTACTTCGTTGAAAATGAGTCTTTTTGGTAGAAAATTAATCTTTTGGGTTAAAAATTACCCTATTTCGTTGAAAATTTACCTTAATTTGATTGAAAATTAATTTTTTTACTGAAAATTTAACTATTCTATTTTTAGTTGAAAATTTATCTGTTTTAGGTGAAAATTCAACTGTTTGTTGAAAATTCGCCTTTTTTTGGTAGAATGGTACTCTCATTAGTTGAAACTTCATCTTTTTGGTTGGAAATGTATTTCTTTGGTTAAAAATTTAACTGTTTCGTTGAAAATTTGTTTCTTTTTTGGTTAAAAATTTATTTTACTAACTGAAAATTATCCTACTTTGATTTTGGTAGAAAATTTATCTTTTAGTATAAAATTCATGTATTTCGTTAAAAATTAAATGTTTAACCATTCTATTTTTAGTCTCATTTCTTTCATTGAAAAAAAACTATTTAATTGAAAATTCGTTTTTTTTTGTTGATAGAAAATTCATCTTATGGATTGAAAAATCCACTATTTGGTCAAAATTTCATATTGTGGTTGAAAATTTATCATTGTGATTATAAATTAATTTCTTTGGTTGAAAATTCATTCCTTTTTAGTTGAAAATTACTTTTTTCAACTAAAGAACTATTCCATTTTCGCTTGAAAATTATTTAATGCTAGTTGAAAAATTATATTTTTGGTTTGTAAATTTATCTTTTTTAGTTTAAAATTGAATTATTTTGTTGAGAATTCATTTTTTTGTTGAAAATTGATTGCCTCAACTGAAAATTTAATTCTTCTGTTTTTGGTTAAAAAATCATTTTTTGGTTATGAAAAAAAATGTATATTTTTTTGAAAATTCGTTTTTTTTTGTTTGAACATTTATTTTGCTGGCATTTTAACTATTCTAATTTTGGTTGAAAATTGATCTTTTTTAGATGAAAATTCATGTACTTCGTTGAAAATGAGTCTTTTTTGTAGAAAATTAATGTTTTGGGTTGAAAATTCAACTAACTAGTTGCTAAAAAATTCATATTTTTGGTTGAAGATTCATCATTTTAGTTAAAAATTAATTTCTTTGGTTGAAAATTTATCTTTTTCACTTGAAAACATAAGAGAAAACAGAATATTGTTATAAATAATAATAAATTGTTCAAACAATTATTTCTATAGAGTTAAATTGATTGTTGTTCTCGGTCTAGCTGAAAAGTTGATATTCATTTGAAAAATTCGGAAAACCCGCGACTTTCTAGCTCTATTCTAAGAGGAAATTGCTGAAAACAATTATAAATTGTTTAAACAATTTATTTCAACATCAAACTGTCAATAGAACGTAGTATTTTATGTATTAAAAATCTTTTTCATTAAAAAAAAGTGCAAAAAATCATAATTAGAGCCAAAAATTCGAAAAAACACAATTTTTTACTTATGGGGTTTTTTGGGACCCCATAAAATAGACTTATGGGGCTGATATTTCAACAATAATTTTTTGTTGTATTCTTCAGACAATGTGTGGAAAATTAGTTTTTTCTTATTTAGAATTAATTGTTTTAACTGAAAATGTAACTGTTCAATTTTTGGTTGAAAACTGATCTTTTTCATAGAATTTTAATCTTCTTGGGTGAAAATTATACTATTTCGTTGAAAATTTGCTTTCATTTCATTGAAAATTAATTTGTTAACTGAAAATGTAACTATTCTATTTTTAGTTGAAAATTTATCTGTTTTAGCTAAAAATTCCACTATTTGTTGAAAATCCGTCCTTTTTTAGTAGTGTTGAAAAATTAATTTCTTCTGTTGAAAATTTAAACATTTTATTCAAAATTTATTCCTTTTTTGGTTGAAAATTTATTTTACTAACAGAAAACATAACTTTTTTATTTACGTAGAAAATTTATCTTTTTAGTTAAAAATTCATGTATTTGGTAAAAAATTAATTTTTTTTAGTTGAAGATTAATCATTTTAGTTAAAAATTCATATGAACTATTTCATTTTTTTGGAAAAAATTTACCTTTTTTGATATAAATGTAATCTTTTTCGTTAAAAAATTATCTGTTTTGTAGAAAATTTAACTATTCAATTTTTGTCAAGAATTTTTTGTTTATAGAAAATTCATCTTTTGGGTTGAAAATTTCATTATTTGGTCAAAATTTCCTATTTTTGGTTGAAAATTCATCATTGTGATTAAAAATTAATTTCTTTGATTGAAAATTCGTTTCTTTTTAGTTGAAAATTATTTTTTTTCAACTGAAGATGTAACTATTCCATTTTTGCTTCAAAATTTATATTTTTAGTTGAAAATTAATTAATTTGGCTGAAAAGTCGTTTTTTCAATTTTAATTTTCTAACTGCAAATTGAAATATTCTATTTTTAGGCTGTAAATTTATCTTTTTTAGTTGAAAATGTATATATTTTATTGAAACTATATCTTTTTGGTATAAAATTCATTTTTTGGATATAAAATTGAATTATTTTGTTTATAACTTATTTTTCAGTTGAAAATTGATTATTTCAACTGAAAATTTAATTCTATTTTTGGTGAATTAATTTTTTTTTTTATGAAAAAAAAACTGTTTTTATGAAAATTCATGTACTTTGTTGAAAACGAGTCTTTTTTGGTAGAAAATTAATCTTTTGGGTGGAAAATTTTACTATTTGGTCAAAAATTCCTATTTTTGGTTGAAAATTCATAATTGTGATTAAAAATTAATTTCATTGATTGAAAATTCGTTTATTTTTAGTTGAAAATCAATTTTTTAAACTGAAGATGTAACTATTCCATTTTTGCTTGAAAATTTATATTTTTAGTTGAAAATTAATTAATTTTGCTGGAAAGACTTTTTTTTTAATTTAATTTTCTAACTGCAAATTGAAATATTCTATTTTCAGGCTGTAAATTTATATTTTTCAGTTGAAAATTTATATATTTTATTGAACTTATTATTTAATTTGATAACACACGATAAGACAAACTTATAATATTATATTAATCTAAATTAAATTTAAATTTATTTAAATTAAATCGTTTAGTTTTTGTGAAAAATTCATTTTTTTATGAGAAAAACAACTATTTTGATGAAAATTCATGTACTTTGTTGAAAACGAGTCTTGTTTGGTAGAAAATTATTCTTTTGGATGGAAAATTTCACTAACTATTTGGTTAAAAATTCATATTTTTGTTGGAGATTCATCATTTCAGTTAAAAATTCATTTGTTTGTTTGAAAATTTATCTTTTTGATTTGAAAACACACTTAAAAAGTGTTTGAAATATATTTAGAAATACAATTTTTTTGCATTAACATTAATAATCTTCTAGGTGTATGGTTGGTTTTATACTAAGAAGAATTTAGAAATTGGGATATTGTAGCAACCCTGAAGAAGGCACTGTTTAATGCAAATAATGTGTTTTCCATTACTTTGACTTCTTTTATCATTTAAATTTAGCGCCCTTTCCAATTTGAAGCTAACATTTTCCCGCTAAATTTAAATTATCTAATTATTATTAATAAAGATAAAAAATAGGTCGATTATTCTCATGCTCGCAAGAATTTTTCCGATCATTTAATCTCTTTCGAACACTAGAGATACCTGGAAAAAACCTGGAATTGTCAGGGAATTTTTACCCAACATTTTTGTAGACACCCTGGCGCATGCGTTCTAATAAATCTGATTTAATTTCTAGTTTCGGGTGTGAGTAGCGCCACAAGCAACGTGATTCGAATGCCGTTTGGACCAGACGGAACTCGGGGCTTCAATTTAAGAAGATAGCGCGTCAGATAGGGATTTTCCCTTTTTACCCAACTTTGATCCTCTCGAATTCTCTTCTGACGGAGAGGAGAGGCGGCTATGAGGCCAACAGCAGCGATTAGCTTCGTGCTCAAAAAAAAAAAAAAAAAAAAAAAAAAAAACGACCAGCGATCGCTGAGAATTCGGATTCTTCCCGAGAATTCTGAGGAGCGCGAGCGAGTTCATCTGCGACCGGCATGCCTGCCCCGAATTTCAAATGTACAAAAAAAATGGAATTACGCTTTTCCCGATGTCGATGTTTTGATTTCGACCTCGAGTTCAAGACCTGCGTCAATCGGCGATTGTGCTGAATGTGAATACTCAAGACACGTATTTTTACGTGTATTTTTTTCGGTTGAATCAAATGAGGACTTCGTAGGAATGACTGCGATGAAAATTTATTTATGCAGACTGTTTGTGATGAAAGGTCTGCTTTGTTGAATGTTTTTATTCGCACTGTAAAAATACCGCACCGACTGATGACTTGTTAATTTTTTTTTGTTTATAATTTATCACTGTGGCAATATGAGGAAGGATGTCAATTGAATGAGTTTTTTTTTCATTTTTGCGTTCTACCTTCTTTAATCCTAGTTAGGATATGTATAATTAATTTTATAAATGAATTCGGAGGTGATTTTTAAGTATAAGAAATGAAATTTTCGCGTCTCGTAGGAAAGAAATTGTATTTTTCTAGAATTGAGGGCGTAGAATTGAGAATAATTGAAGACTTTGGGTGGAAAGTTTCATTTTCAGAGTGTAAATTTGAAATAAAATTATATTCTATCTTACATTTGCACTTTTTTCGAGAAAGTGACGAAAATCGCGATTTTAGCCGCTTTTTGTTTTATTTATGTAACTTTTTAATCATTGAGAACCTCTTGTTTTTTTGAGGTCAGAACCGTTTCAATTTTTTTATCATACCTCAATTTTGAATCCAAAATTTTGTTTTTTTAGGTAAATTGTTTTTTGACTTATAATTTTATCTCTGATATTGTAATTTTTTAAAATTTGCTAATTAAAAAAAAAATTGTTGGTAGGTATAATTTGCCTGAGCATGACCGAGAGATTGAGGTCGAAACGTCGCATGATGTAATTTTAATTTCAATAATTCAAATTTGACTCGGAATTTAATCCTTGTCTTTTTATTAATTCCTATTATGGTAATTAATCGAATCGTTTGGGCCCAGGGAAAAAAAAATTCATCGGTTAACATCTGTTCGGTTTTTGGATTTGAAAATCCATTAAAAGTATCTTGTTTCTTTAAAAATTATGGCAGATTGAGAAAAAAAGTTCTTGTTTTGATCTGCAAAAAACATGTTCTTTGTATCAAGTTAAATGCAGTTTTTTTTTTGAAAAAGTTAAATATGAACCTGAAATTTCTTCAGCTTGAATACAAAAAAAAAAGAAATTTTATTTTGCTTTCATGGGACAAAAAAAATTGTGTTTAAACTTGAAGTATTAATGAATCGCAAAAAATTCAATATCTCAAAATTCTAAAATTAAGAAAAAAATATTTTCCATAGATGCAAAATTTTGCAATTGCATGTTTCTTTAATTTAAGTTGAAGAAATTTCAGTTTCAACCTCTTTTTCCAAAAAGTACGCATTTGACTGTATTTAGGAAAACATTTTTTTGCAAATTTTCAAAAAAATCTCAATGGAACCAATTTTTTTTTAATTTTCAAAAATCTGTCCGTGGGTCCAAACTATTAGACTAATTTTATCATTTTTAATCCACACTATTCTACATTCTTTTAAAAATGATAGAATACTCTGTTGCAGAACATGTCACAACATTCCAGAAATCAGAGTTTTTTTTTTTAAATAGAAGAATATTCCAGAAAATCACAGAACAGTCTTTAATTATGCATATAACTTTAGAATATTCAGATAAAAATATTCCAGAATAGTCTAGAAAATTATATAATAATTTTTATATTTCTGGAACATTCCAAAATATTTTAGAAAATTCCAGAAGAATAAAAAAATTCGAGATTCCTGAATACTATAAAAAAACTAAAGAAAATTCCAGCATTTGCAAAGGTTTTTAGAAAAAAAATAGAATATTAAATAAAGTGCGGAATGATCCTAAATCTTCCTAAAACATTCTACAATATTTCAGAAGAATCAACAAATTTGAGATTCCAGAATATTGTAAAAAAGTAAAGAAAATTCCAGCTTTTGCAGACATTTTTAGAAAAAAAAGAATATTCAACAAAGTGCGGAATAATCCTAAATCTGTCTGGAATATTCCAAAATATTCTACAAAAGTCCAGAAGAAGCAACTAATTTGAGATTCCAGGATATTGAAAGAAAATTCTAGCATTTTCAGAGATGTTTAGAAAAAAAGAGAATATTCGACAAAGTGCGGAATAACCCTAAATCTTTCTAGAACATTCCCCAATATTTCGGAAGAATCAGCAAATT
>CAKNYM010050549.1:5803-25092 GCA_932195095.1 Andricus curvator | reverse complement strand
AGAAATGAATTTTCAACTAAAGATATAAATTTTCAGTTAAAAATTATTTTTTGACCAAAAACAACAGAAATTTTATAAAAAATACAATTTAAACCAAAGAGATGAATTTACAAACAAAAACAATAATAATCTACAAAAAAGAAAATTCAACAAAATTGTTAAATTTTCAACTATAGAAATGAATTTCCAACTAAAGAGATAAATTTTCAAACAAAAATAGAAAAATTAAATTTTCTGATAAAAAAATTGAATTTTTAACAAATTAGTTCAATTTTCAACGAAAGACATGAATTTTCAACCAAAAAAGATGCATTTTCAACAAAAATCAAATCGTTAAATTTTCAGTTAAAGTATTAATTTTTGACCAAGAACAAAAGGAATTTTCTGAAAAATAGATTTGTTTTCAACCAACGACGTGAATTTACAAACAAAAATAATATTTTACAAAAAAAAAAATTCAACAAAATTTTTAAATTATCAACTGTAGAAATGAATTTTCAACAAAAAACGAAATTTTCTAAAAAAATTGTTCAATTTCAAACAAAAATAATAATATTTTACAAAAAAAAAAATTCAACAAAATTGTTAAATTTTTAACTATAGAAATGAATTTTTAACTGAAGATATAAATTTTCAGTTAAAAAATTATTTTTTGACCAAGAACAAAAAGAATTTTCCAAAAAATAGTTCAATTTTAAACCAAAGAAATGAATTTCAAACAAAAATAATAATATTTTACCAAAAGAAAAATATATATAAATAATATTTTACAAAAAAAAAATTCAACAAATTTGTTAAATTTTCAACTATAGAAATGAATTATACAAATTTTAAACAAAATATGTTAATATTGAACGGAAAAAATGAATTTTCAACTAATGAAATAAATTTCCAACCAAAAATGAAATAATTAAATTTTCAGTTAAAACGTTAATTTTCAGCCAACAACAAAATGAGTTTTCAACCAGAGAAATTTGAAACGAAAATAATAATATTCTACAAAAAGAATTAAACAAAATGTTTAACTATAGGAATGAATGTTTTAACTGAACAAATAAATATTCAACCAAAAATAGAATAATTAAATTTTCTGATAAAAAAATTAATTTTCGCAAAAAAAAAAACGAATTTTTAACAAAATAGTTCAATTTTCAAAGAAACAAATAAATATTCAAGCAAAAAGGTAAATTGTCCAACTAGAATAATAATATTCTACCAAAAAGGCGAAGATTCAAACATATAGTTCAATTTTTAACTAAAATAGTTCAATTTTCAACCAAACAAATGAATTTCAACCAAAAAGATGAATTTACAAACAAATAATTTTTTACCAGAAAGATTAATTTTCAACTAAAATACATTGATTTTCACTGAAAAAACTAATTTTCAAGAAAATAGTTCAATATTCAACGAAACAAATGAATTTTCAACTAAACAAATAAATTTTCAACCAAAAATGAAATAATTAAATTTTCAGTTGAAAAGTTAATTTTCAACCAAAAACAAAACAAATTTTTAACCAAATAGTTGAATTTTCAACTCAAAAAAGTACATTTTCTAAAAAAAAAAACGAATTTTTAACAAAATTGTTAAATTTTCAGGCAAAGAGACGTATCTACAAAAAAAAGAATATTCTACAAAAAAAACGAATTTTCAACAAAATATTCTGTTTTCAACGAAAGAAATGAATTTTCAACTAAAAAAGATCAATTTTCAACCGAAAATGGAATAGTTAAAAAATTCATTTTCAACCAAAAACAAAATAAATTTTCAACAAATTAGTTTAATTTTAAACCAAAGAAATGAATTTACAAACAAAAATAGTAATATTCTTCTAAAAGAGGCGAATTTTTAAACAAATAGTGTAATTTTCAACTAAAAAACGTAAATTTTGTACCAGAAAAAAGAATTTGTAAGAAAATACACAATACATCAACCAAATAGTTGGGTTTTCAACTAAAAAAAAAAAGACTTTTCAACAAAATCGTTAAATTTTCAACTGTAGAAATGAATTTTCAACTAAAAATTAAATTTTCAACCAAAAATAGAAGAGTTCCATTTTTAAATAAAACATTTAATATTCAACAAAATGGTTCGATTTTGAATTATAGAAACAAAATTTTCAACCAAAAATGGAATAATTAAATTGTTAGTTAAAAAGTTAATTTTCAAACAAAAACAAAACGAATCCTAAACAATATAGTTAAATTCTCAAACAAAAAAGGTATTGTTACAGTTCAGTTTAAAAAATTAATTTCCAACAAAAAAACAACAAATTTTCAACAAAATCGGTAAATGATTTCCTGACCAAAATGATCAATTTTTTACCAACAAAATTAATTTTGTAACAAAAGAGACGAATTTTCAATAAAATACATGAATTTTCAACCAAATGGTTCATTCTTCAACTAAAAAAGAAATATTATCAACAAAAAATAGAGTAGTTAAATTTTTAGTTAATTAATTTGTAACAAAAAAAAAACGAATTTTCACCAAAATAGTTCATTTTTCTACCAAAAAAATAAATCTTCAACAAACAAATGAGTTTTTAACAAAATAATTCATCTTTCAACCAAGTAGTTGTATTTTTAACAAAACAAGTCAATTCTCAGGGTAAAATGTTTGTGAACTCAACTCCCTATATAAGAACCCCCGGTTTACGATATTCTTAGAACTGATGGCCTCCACAGTTTCATGATGAGAGGAGCCGCGGGACCGAAAGAGAAGCGATGCTCAATCAAGCGTGATAAACAGCTCGAGGGCCTGTTTACGTTTGGATTCCCCTGATTCAGAATCAAGACCACTGCAAGCCATGCCCGAAACCGTTCTTATATCGGGAGTTGATTGTATTTCAACAAAAAAAAAAAAGATTGAAAAAGGAACTGTTGAATTCAGCCGGAAAGGACGAATTTTCAACAAATGAATTAATTATTCAAATGAAAAAGATCACTTTTCAACCAAAAATTAAATAGGTAATTTTTCAGGGGAAAAAATTAATTTTCAACCAAAAAAAAATGTTCAAACCAAAGAGAAGAATCTTCAACTAATAAAATAAATTTTTAACAAAGTTTTTAAACTTTTAACCAAGTAGTTGAACTTTTACCAAAAAGATTTTTCGGACAAGAAAGAAAAAAATGCAAACTAAATTCAATAAAAAATTAAACTTTTATTATTAATTTGCATAAAAAAAGACATTTTTCATTTATCCAATTTGAATTTTCGACGCAACTTCAGATTTCTTCTGCGCAAACTTTATTATCAGCACCGAATTATTTTATCTACATGTCAAGATAAATTTTCGTCCCATACTATACTTGCAGATCTCCGAATATAATCTTGCGTTAGTGATATTATTTTGAAATAAAATTAAGGGTGCGGCAGAGTACTGGGAGCTGCGAGGACGTCTGGCGGGGTTTGAAGGCAGCGCGAGAGGACAATGGTAAGACCGACGGTCGGTAAGCGTGCGATCAACGAAATTTAGTTTCATTTCGCAGGACATAGAAATTTCAAGACATTTTTCATTCTTCATAGATGAAAAGGACATATATGAGATCAAATTGAAAGGCTTTCATAAAAAAAGGGCCATCCATAAAACTACGTTACCAATTTGAGGTGGAAGGGGTCCCGCCAAAAACTATGGTTGCTAAGATTTCAGTTGTAACAATCCCTGATTGTTCAGTAATGTCCATATTTCCCGCTAGAGGCAGCACTTCGGACATTCAAAACAGCGCGAAATGCTTGAATATCACTATACCAAATATCTTGAAATGAGTTCATATTTGTAGAAAGTATTCGAAATACTCTAAATATGCATAGGAAATCATTAAAAAGTTAACAATCGCTTATTGTTTAATAATTTCTAATTGCAAAATGAGGTCAATTGATAATTGTGTTTTCTTGGTTTCGCCGGTAAAAAGTATCCAGGTAACTTCGACTTTCAAACAACTTCCAGTGAGTGATTTGTTCAGCAAGGTTGAATGAAGTTTTTTGGAAAATCTCATATCGAATCCTTGAAAATTTACTGAGATATTCAGATTTGGATAAAGTACTCGACGTCTGTCCGCGCAGACTGAACTTCGAGAACGCTGCCTGACAGAGCAGTCCTCGCGACGCATTAGATAACAGCGCGGGCAGACGTCGAGTACTTTTTCCAAATCTGAATATCTCAGTAAATTTTAAACGATTCGATATGAGATTTTTACACGTTTTCGAGCGCCGGGCTGGTTATTGCATCCGGCGGGTCCAATAATACCTGGGATTGACGGAGGTAATCATTTTAGCACTATTAATATATTTTTTGTAAACATCTCCATAATCCTCATAAAAAGAAACAAATATAAATAATAATAAACAGCAATATAAAAACAGCATGAATACTAGAGAATCTACTGATTAGTATTGGTAAAATCGTTCAAATTTTCCCACGAGTTTTTCCACTCATTTTCCAGCAATTTTTTCATATTACGAATGTTGTGTAGGGGTTAAGTTTTCAAATTTACTTTGTTATGTTCCAGACGATGACGGCTCCGAAAATATTGATACTGAGCAAATAAAAAAGGCCAATTGTATTTAAATGGAAGTGTTGAAATGAGTATTTGCAATTAACTGCAATTGGTAGAACTATCATTGAATGTACCTCAATGGATTTGAATTGACGCAATGTATTTAAATCGTAAAGATGCAATAAGTGGCATTTCATCATTACGGAATGATGTCAACAAAATTCGATAAATATTATTTGTATTATATTGTTAATTTATGCCCAAAGTGACTTTTTATTCTGATTAAACAATCAATATTTACTGAACTTTAGTCCAAAGGTACACATTATATATCAACTTTTATTCCTTATTATCAATTAACGACTTCAATCTCTTCAATAATACTATTTATTAACGTATTATCTTATTATTCAATCAATTCAAATTTTATTGCAAAACTCCAATTAAAAACAGTTCCGGTCTATAAATTTATGTGCGATTCAATGCAATTAGATGCATCGCATGACCAATCTCCATTTTTAAATTAACCTCTATTGGATAATATAAAACCATTTACAAAATTCTTTTTGAATTGAAAGTCGTCAATTAAATCCAAAAGACGGTTCATTGGCTTGCGAAACAATTCAGTGCAATAGACCGCACACTGGTTCTATTGCATATCTACAATTCACTGCAGTTGCAGACATTCAATTCAATTCACTGAAAAATTTTTCAATTGCGATTTAGCAATTGGATATTAAGTGCAATTCACCATATTTGACTTGAATTGCATTTCACCAAAATTGTCGAATGACGATTTTATTTTTGAATTGCAGTCAATCGATTTTAAATGAATCTCTTTTTGCAGGGAAACCAAAATATGATCCAGAAAATAGAATGTATCGCACCATATACTCTGAAGGAATAATTTCATCATCAAATTCCATAATTAAGAGATATTCTTTTACTGCATTCAAAATTTTAGTAAGTAAGGCAAAACAACTTATTGTTAACCATATTTTTCAGATGAAAACGGCGTCAAAGACATCACAAAGGAGACTGAATCCATTTCAGAAGCAAGTACAAGAGATGCTGCAATAGAAAAAATGCTTCTTTCAGACTCATCTAGTTCACAAGGAAGCATAGATGTGATAGACAATTTGTTTCATTCTGATTCGTTTTCAATCCAGGAAAAAAGAACCCATTGAAAAGGCGACACCGTGAATTGCGCATCAGTCATTTGCAGATTGAAATTCTTAAAACTGAATTGGTTTGCGACTATGTGAATCGGTCAGTTTCTCGAATCGAATGGCGTCGAATCTGCAATGTACTACAATGTCCATGTCAAGCAATGTCATATTGAATCGGTTTACCTCTTTTCGAATGAGCCCGATTTTTTTCAGGTTAGGCTGCCATATTTCACATGATTTTTAAAATTTATAAATTACTGTTAGATTAAGAGAAATCATACGCAAGGCTACTAGATTCCTCTTGCTATTTTAGTTCTCTTATAAGTCTGTCAACCAAATAATAACGAGTAAAATTCTGTTAAAAACCAATCGGCAGCAATCTGGAATTCCAGTGACAGATACGCTATTCAAACGAGTTCGAAACCCATTCAAAGCATGTGAATGGATTTTTGTTTCCTGGGAAAGAAAAAAGATATCACATTCAGCTATGCTCTGGATAGAGAGAAATCCAATGCAACTGCGAACACAATATCAGTTTCTTCTCAAAATAATATCGAGAGAGAGAAGGCTGATCTCAGCGGTATAATCGTGAAGCATAACAACAATTCTATTTCTGGTGTTATCAGTTAGGGAAAAATCAAAGTCCCTTCAAGAAAGCCAACAGTAATTCTTCCACAAAAGGGAATCCTAAGTGACGTGAGTCCGACTTCCAACATTCAAAACCAAAAAGGCCGATAACGTTTAAGGCACTAAATCTTTACATTCAAGCGCTGCTTTATATGTTTGATCCAAGTACTCAGACTTGAAAGTCGCTTTAAGGTTTATCATTAACTTTAGTTGTCACTGAAATATTGTAAATTGTAATAATATATTATAAATAATATTGTATATTGCAATTTTCAAGAAACATTAAAATGTCCGACACAGGCAATATTGGTCCGGAATATTTCTGCAACAATTCAAAAGAATATTTAATTTCTCTTGCTTTATGTGCCTCAAAAGTGTCCGCGAAACTTTGCTAAAATATTGCCGTGCAATGTTGTTGAAACATTGGCTGAGATATTGATCGAATGTCTCCATCAAAGGTTTTCAGAATATAGTTTTGAAAGTTTCTTTCTAAATTTATTTTCAGGTTACATATCGACGCCTCCATTCAATCTGAGTCTATGTGCTAACAGCGCTCTGTATGAGACTATTCCCTATGCTTATACCTCGGCTTATACACAGCGCATAGTCTCATACACGGCGCTGTCAGCACATAGACTCATATTGAATGGAGGCGTCGATATATATTATTTTGAATTACTTATATACCTATAATTAACTTATAAGACCTTATTTCAAATTTAATAACAGAAATTTTCCAAGGGAGGCACGTTTTTCTAGTATTGTCTCCAACTGCTATTGTGAGTGAGGATAACATAAGCAATATTTACAATTTTGCCATACTTTCTCTTGAAACCTGTAAAATAATTACGAATATTATTAAAAAATATATTTTATGAGATAGCCTAAACGGGTAATGACGGTAAATTCATATTGTCGTATAGCCTGTAAAAGAAAAGATACAACATTATTGCTAAAAATATGAAACTAAGTAATCTAGAAATTTATTTTGACATCAAAAACGGTGTTTAAAAATTCAAAGTTTGTAATACATTTTTCGTTTTAAACCTTACCCGCCGGTAAGAAGGCTTGCATTCAAAGGTATTAAAAACTGCAATACCTATAGGAATGCCGCCGTTTCTGTCCTGATTTTTTAAATCCCAGATTAGGTAGCAAAACTATTTAGATTCCAATCCCTTTCAAAGCCGTGTTACGTCCTGAAAGGAGCAAACTTACCTGTTAAAAATAATTAATTAAAAGGTTTTCTCGTTTTTGAACGAAATCTAGGATTTCGAAACAGGGATGAGAATAACTTCCGAAGGTTGAGATAACTACACAATAATATACTAATTAAATGGAATACAATTGTACATATAATTTTTGAGTTTATTAAATATAAGAAATTACAAAGTCAAAGAGAGATAGCTGATTTTAATTTGTTAAAAAAAAAAGAGAAAGGATTTTGTTTTCTGAATTGACTTTAATTTTATTTGTTCTATTTGCTTTTGTTTAAAAAAATGGTTGTTGCACTGGAAACTCTCGGGCAGCGAAACTCCTCATCCAGATCTCCACCTTAAAATAAAGGAAGATCTTAATGACGAGTTTTTAAAAGAAATTTAAGTATTGTGAGTTATTAACTCAAAGATGAAAACTTACCTAAATTATATTCCAAATTGTTCTGCTTTAAACTTGTCAAGTAACTGTTTGGGGTTTACACTGGGACTTCCGATGATCCTTTATGAAACTGGTTTTTCCAAGTTTGGCTGAATTTCTCTTCTCTTTGAATGGAAGAAATTACTGGTATCGGTCCTCAGGTTTATTAGTTTACTACGTCTACGTTGCTCGTCCTTCTGGTCGTTCACCGTTCCGATGGTAGATGGTTGACAATGAGGATTTTGTCAAAGGAGTGTATTAGGGAGTAGGTAGGCTCAGGTCCCCTGTTGTTACTTAGGGTAATGATCGTTGACAATAGAATTTTGAAAAGAATCTTGGGTTTGATTTCACTGATTTTAAAGGATTTTGAAATTTACAATAGACTTCAGTTCGATTGGAAATTTCCGAAGCACTACACTGATTTTATTTTTATTTATCAATTTGAAATTTCGACTACTTGAAAATCGTTTCCAAATAACCGGAATCTATCTGTATTTTTAATGTTTATTTGAGATGCGCTCTAGAGCAGAGCTTCCGCCCGATTTGAAGTTTGTATATAGACTAATGTTCTGATTCTGATCCTGGGTTTATATACAGGAGATTCCATTGTAGTAACAACCAAAAACTTGACGCCGACGGGACGTATCAATTGAAATCAATTGAAATCAATTGATATCCAGGTGTCTATATCTGAAGGCGTAGTACATGAGGGTGCCGTTCCTTGAGTCCAAGGAACTGGTCATTGTGCCACCCTCATTAATGTTTCTTGGCTGATTTTTAGGAGCTGCGTTCGGAGATTTGTAGGCGAGAAGTCATTGTATCAAGTCATTATATCCAGGTGTCTATATCTGAAGGCGTAGTACACGGGGTGCCATCCCTGTAAAAAGGAGAGCATTGAAGTAGATTATATGGCATTGAAAAAATCGTACACTTTAATGCCTATTAATTCCGTTTTTGTCCGAATGCGCTTCATGGCATTAGACAGTTTTCGTTCGAATCATTTTGAATCACACAAAAAAATTATGGCATTAAAGTGGCTTCTTTGTGATGCCGCTGATTTAATGCCAGTAAATGCACTTGAATGACCGTATCAGTTTAATGCCGTGCAATGCCTTCAGCGATCGCAGGCATAGAACGGAACTAATGCCGTTTAATGCTGTTGAATTACCAAATAAGTCGAATGCCATTTAATGCTTTTCCCGACCGGATATATCGAATACAATCAATGTATTCGAATGCCGTTAAATCAACATTCGGACAAAAACGGAATTTGTGTTGATTTATAGGCATTAAAGTGTACAATTTTTTCAATGCCATATAATCCACTTTAATGCTCTCCTTTTTACAAGACGACTAAACTATACACTTATACACCACACTTATATTACATTTATTTTATCCATACTAACCTTTCACACTGGTTAAAAACGTTAAAAACATCAAAAGCACATATGTAAAACACATTCTATCGAAAGCCGAAAATACAACAGCTGATTGCGCGTACCGTTTGCTCTTCGCACTAGTAATCGTATATTTTGTTACCGTAACATAAATTTTTAAAACCTGAGACGTCATTTCTGCATTTTGTGTCACACATCTGTAATTTTACATTCACAGAAAAAACTAAGAATAAAATTTGTTGCAGGAAATGTTTTAGAGCGATAAAGTTTTGTTCAGCCAACTTCGCGTCTTTTAAAATACATGTGTTTGTCATGGAAAAACAAGAGAAAGTTTAACCGATATTTGTGTAAAGTTTATCCTTTGAAGTTAATTTTTGTTGCGAATAATCTTCCGTCGGAAATCGATGTAAAGTTTATCTTCTGTTTTTTCTGTGTTGGAATTAGTAAGTTTATGTTACAGTGTAGTAATTTTATGTTACAATCTCCTAATTTTATGAAAAATTTAGTAAATTTACTACAAAAGTATCATAAATTCATGTTTTGTAACAGAAATCTGTAAAATTATGTTACATCCGTAACTGAAAAGTATCAGAAATTCATTAACTTTTCTAACAGTGAAGTTTAAAAACTCAGTTTTCATCACAGCTACCTGTGTAGTAATCAATCTTGACAACATAAAATGACTAATACTGTATTTTCAAATGTTTTTAACCTCATTATTATTCGAAAACCAGTACATAAGAACAGCGAAATGTGCAAATTTAAAAGGGATAACAAATGTTCTATATTATGGTCAATTTGGGGTATCCAAAAGTATTCAGAAAAATATTGCCACCACTGAGTACAGAAAAGGATTCAGTTTAAGAGATAACTTCTACTGCTATGGGGATTGAAAACGCGAGGACAAAAACGGTATCGAAAAGGAATCAAAAATTGTCACGTTACCATTGAACAGGAAATTTCCGAATACTTTTCAATGCAAGCCTTCTTACCGGGTACATTTTTTTATAAAAAATTTCACGAATCTCGTAAAAAACTAAAGATTGAGATTACAAAACAGAGGCTAAGTCTAACTTTCTTGCCTGCAAATTGTGATTCCACTCGATGCGATATCATAGGTGCAGGAAATAGTCTTACTGTCGTCAGGGAGTTGCATAATGTAGGAATGTAGAAGAAAATTTGTAAATGAATATTTTCTTCATTATCATATCATTTTTTCACTTCCAGGTCCATGTTCCTGCGAACTTTTTATCGGTTGTCAATAATTCAGATGTCAAACTTGGTAACTCAACATTATTATGAACGCTCGAAGTTGTTAACATGGGAAGGAACATATGAATATCGTTTTACGTTTTTTAATTTAAAGTCACAATTTTTTAGATTGAATTTTTAATAACCGACCATAACCCATCAAATAGATAGTGAACAGAAATATATGTCACTAAAGATGATCTTCGAAACTAAAAAAATATTCCATTGACAAACAGTGCGCAGGAATATGTACTTATAAGTACATCATCTTTTCACTGTTATAACAGTGAAAAGATGATATGTGTTTCAATCATTCTATAATCTGTTTACAATGCAGTAGATATTGTTTACAAAAAATTTCGATTTCTACATTATACAACTCTCTGAAGACAGTAAAGACTGCTTCCTGGAGCGACGATATTGCCTCGAGCAGAATCATAATTTGCATGCAGGCAAAAAAGTTAGATTTATTCGTTTGTCAATTCCAATATTTAGTTTTTTGCTAGATATATCTAGGTTGCTTAGTTTTGTATTCATAGCAATATTTTTGTATTGATTATTTTATATAGGCTATACGAAAATACAAACTTACCATTTACATCCGTTTATATCTCATAAAATATATTTTTTAATAATATTCGTAATTATTTTATAGGGCTTAAGAGAAAGAGTGCCAACATTTAAAACATATGGCTCATGTAATCCGGCCTCACAATAGCGGTTGAACACAATATTTCTAAAAAAAATTGCCTCTCTTGGAAGTACATATGTCCAGAAGAATAATTTCTTTTGCATCAAACCAAAAATTTTGTTATTTTCAATGTATATGTAAATAGAATTACAAATAATAATAAATTCGTAACTTTTTCTTACTTAATTTAAAAGAAGGTCTTATAAGTTAATGATAGATGTATAAGTAACACAAAATGATATAACCTACAAATAAATTTAGAAAGAAACTTTCAAGAATATGTTCTGAAAACATTTTATGGAGATATTCCATTAATATCTCAGCCAATGTCTCAGCAACATTGCGCGGCAATATTTCGCGGATTTTTCACACACATAAAGCAAGCGCAATTTCAATATTCTTTTGAAATGTCTCAGGAAATATTCCTGAATAATATTGCCTGGGTCAGACATTTTAATGTTTTTTTAACCTTGCTGCAATATTCATTTAGAATGTTCCCTGCTTAAAATGTCGGGTAGGACGCGGTTAGAAACCGGTTAGAGGTGGGTTGTAAACGGCCCAAACCGCGCCGTAACCGATTTTTGTCTCCGGGTTATAACCGACACCTAACCAGGCTCTATCTGGCATTATACAATATTCGTATCCGGTTTCTAGCTGGTTTGTAACTTGATCCACAAAATACTTCCACCCGGTTCTTATCCGGCCCTAACCGGCTTGTACCTGATTTTTATCTCCAGTTTATATCCGACACCTAACCGGGCTCTATCCGGCAACATGTAATGTTCGTAACCGACTCCTATACGGTTTTTAACTGGGTCCACAAAATACTTCTATCCGCTTCTTATCCGGTCCAAACCGCGCCGAAACCGGTTTTTGTCTCCGGGTTATAACCGACACCTAACCGGACTCTATCTGGCATCATGTAATATTCGTATCCGGTTTCTACCGGGTTTGTGACTCGATCCACAAAATACTTCTAACCAGTTCTTATCCGGTCTTAACTGGCCCGTACCCGATTTTAGTCTCCGATTAATACACGAAAAAAAATTGTACTTAAGGAATTATAGATTTAGTTACGATGTGGCGGATATGAGCAAAAATCCGTGATTATTACAGACCTATGTTTTTGTGAATTCTACAGAACTTCTTCTATGAGAATTAAATATAATTCAAGAAGAATTCTTAGACGAGACACAAAACCCCTCTCAAATCAAAAACACGGCAGAATTCTGTAATTTCTACATCACCGCGCCGTCGTTTCCAACACGAAAAAAAATTCCGATTTATAGAGGGGCTTCTATATTTAGCTTACTTATTTGTATATCAGAAAGACGGAAGGACGGACGGAGGACACACGAGCGACACATTCTTAACTTATTGTAACGGACCCAAACATAATTATATAGCCTAACCTAAAATTTATATAATGCACGCAACGCACTTCCCTAACGCAGAATATCGCACGCTGAGGGTATCGGTCGAAATGGTCCTTATATACTAATCAAGAAAATTCTTACAGCTTGTGAGAAACGACCAGTGCCGGGCTGGATATTTAATTTAAGGTTCCAAATTTCCGGATAGAAACCGGTTATAACCAGTTAGAAAGCTTCCAGTGTCGAGTGCTGTGTAGGAATCTGTTAGGAACCAGTTATAAATGAATTTCGGTCTTTGCCAAAATTTCATTTCAGGTTCCAATTTTTGGATAGAAACCGGTTAGGACAGGTTAGAATGATTCCTGTGTTAAGTGCCGTGTAGAAAACGGTTAAAAAACGGTTAGAAACCAATTTCGGTGTTTACCAATATGTAATATCAGGTTCCAATTTGCCGGATAGAAACCGTTTAGGACCGGTGAGAACGTTTCCTGTGCAGTTTTCCCAATTCGGCTCCCCAACCGCCCTGCGCATGCGTCGCACCAGCAGACTCATTGGATGTTGATCGCGCGCTTATTTGAAATGATTAACTATGCAAATCAATTTTTCACAATATATAATAATCATAAAGTACAAAAAAATATTAGGAATGATTTAAAATTCACATTGGTGAAAAAAGCCATTCCTTCCTTCAAATTTGAAATCAATCATTTATTTTTGAAGAGTACAATAAAATAATTATTTCACCTTGCACTCGAAAAGACTATTTTTTGATCTGAAAATTAATCGTTATTATTTCCACAATGATGATTCATTATAAAAAACTGCTTCACGCATGTGATAGTTAAAAAAAGCGCGTTATATACAGACAATGAGACTGCCGATGCAACGCATGCGCATTGCAGTTGGGGAGCCGAATTGGGAGCACTGTTCCTGTGTCGAGTGCCGTGTAGGAATCGGTTAGGAACCAGTTAGAAATGAATTTCGGTCTTCGTCAATATTTAATTTTCTGTTCCAATTTTTTGATAGAAACTGGTTAGGACCGGTTAGAAAGATTCCTGCTTCGAGTGCCGTATAGGAATAGGTTATGAACCGGTTAGAAACGAATTTCGGTGTTGACCAATATTTAATATCAGGTTCTAATTTGCCGGATAGAAACCGGTTAGGACCGGTTAGAATGATTCCTCTGTTGAGTGCCGTGTATCGGTTAAGAACCGATTAGAAAAGAATTTCAGTGTTCACCAATATTTAATCAGGTTCTAATTTGCCTGATAGAAACCGGTTAGGACCATTCAGAAAGTTTCCAGTGTCGAGCGCCGTGTAGGAATCGGTTAGGAACCGGTTAGAAACTAATTTCAGTGTGCCAATATTTAGTCTCAGGCTCTAATTTGCCTGATAGAAGCCAATTAGGACCGGTTAGAAAGTTTATAGTGTCAAGTGCCGTGTAGGAATCGGTTAGGAACCAGTTAGAAACGAACCTTGATCTTTGCCAATATTGAATTTCTGGTTCCATTTGCCGGATAGGGAACTGTTAGGATCCGGGTACGTTCCAGAAATTTAAATTGAGACCGGAAAGAAATAGGTTAGAACCGGGTGAAAACCGAATTGGTTTCTAACCGTTTTCTATCCAGTTTCTTGTGTTATCTAACCGGGATTTTAAGCAGGGTTGCCAATGTTTCAACTGAATATTCTAGCATCATTTTACGCCACAACTACTAGAATTAAATCTTTGTTACTTAGGCCCCACTTCTGTTTTGAATCGAGACTGTATTCGGAATTAAAAATTAGCTAATTTCAATACTTTTTGTGTAAAGCTTTTGTTTTAATGCTTGGGATAGAATGAAAAAAATATTAATATTTAATACATAATTTTAAACAAAAATAAGACTGAACTTCGTCACAATTTTGTAAAGTGTATCTACGATCATCGTTTTTTGTATTCTTTATCCTGCCAATACTTATTATGAATATAAATGAATGAAACAGCACGTTTTTTTGAAAACAATATTTCTTTAACTTTTATCACACACCTTATTTACATCAAATACCTTTCCCAATATTCGCGAAAATATCATTCTTCACCTTTCATAATTTTTATACAATAACATCGATGTTATTGTTCAAAAATTTGTCAGGGAAATTATTTAAATATAAAATATAAATTTCTGGTAACGACCCAACACTAATCTTGCCAGCTGACGTCACAGTTTCATAAAGTGAAACGTGAAACAATTATTTGATTTGTATTCATTAAAAATAAATTTATCGATCATTTTTAATATCTTAATGCACTTCAGAATTATTATTTGTTGTAAAGAACTATAAAAGAAATAAAACAAAATTAATAATTTCAAATAAAAGCGCCAGTGGTAACGTCGCAAGTCGTCTTTAAAAGAAGATTTATATTTTATGAGAGAAATGAAATATATGTTCCGATAAATAACAAGAAAACGTGTTTTATTTCATCATAAAATTATGAAATATTTAATTGCGCCAAACTTCTTTTAATTTTAGTGTAAGGACATTTCGATTTAATATTTAGTTTATTCATGTTCTTCCTATGTTTTAAAATTAATACAGTAAACTTCAACTTATTTGAACGGCTTGAAACGTACACGATCGGTTATTTTAGGGCTAGAGGGGCCCCACCTTTACCGCGAGTCGTCAGGTTATTTTTCTCAAGCGACGTTCATTGGCTGCCCTGGCCTTGTATCGATGCGCCCCCTGTAAGCAACTTTTTCAACTGCGCATGTACAGAAAAGCGCGGGGCTATTTAAAATCAATAAACTAAATTCGGGTCCGAGCTCTGCAAAAATTTAAATTTAATAAATGAAAAATAGCTTTTTCTGTAGAAATTATTGATAAAAGTTTATAGCTCATTTGTAAAATAAAGTAAAAGAAGTCATTCGGTTTGAAGAGAAAAAAATTAATATATTAATCACTGGTCACTTTTTCTTGCGTAGTTCTAAATTTTACAAACATAACATTATTGTCCACTGAAAAAAAATCAAAGTACGTGTTTTGATAACATTCTCTATTTTTTACCAAATAGTAGAACTTTAAACTAATAGAGATAAATTTTGAACCAAAAATGAAATAGTTCAATTTTCAACAAAAAGATATTTTTTCAAAGAAGAAGGATTAAGTTTCGACTAGAAAGACAAATTTTAGACAAAATACATATATTTGCAACTAAATGTTTAAAGTTATAACTAAAAAAGGTAAATTTTCTACTAAAAGAAAACGAATTTTCAACAAAATTCTTAAATTTTCAACCAAAAATGTAATACTGAAATTTTCAGATAAAAAAATTGAATTTCCAACAATATAGTTTACAATTAGTTACAATTCGTAACAAAAAAGTGAATTTTTGACTAAAAAAGAAAACATTTTCAACCAAAACTGGAAAGGTTAAATTTTCTGTTAAAAAAATTAATTTTCAATAGAGATGAATTTTCAACCAAAGTCATGAATCTTCAACCAAAAAACTTACTTTTTAACAAAGTAGTATAACTTTGAACCAAAAAAGAAGAATTTTCAACAAAAAATTGAATATTTGATATTCCAACCAAACAAGATTTTTAATATTTTAATATAAAATAAAAAAGAGTTGAATTTAAACAAAACAAAAATAACTTTAAATGAAATACTTAATTTTTAATTTAAAAAATTAATTTTTAACAAAAAAAATTTGTTCAATAAAATAGTTAAATTTACATAGAAATAAATAAATTTTCAACTAAAAAAAATGTGTACCAAAACAAGCAATAGTTCAATTTTCAGTTAGAACAATAATTTTGAACCGAAAAAAGGAGGTTTGAACAAAATAATTAAATTTCCAACTAAAAATAATGAATTTTCAACAAAAAAAATGAATTTTCAAATAAAAAGATTAATTTTCTACCAAAAAGTCGAATTTTCAACCAAAAAATGAATTTTTCAACCAAAAAGATTACTTTTGAAGCATCAAGATTAATTTTTAACCAAAAGAGAGAAATTTTCCATAAAATAAATTAAATTGCATCCAAACAGTTAAATTCAACCAAAAGAAAGAAGACGATTTTTGAAGATTTTCTTTTCAAAGCCAAAACCAGAAATAGGAGGTTTGAACAAAATACTTAAATTTTCCACCTAAACTGATGAATTTTCAACTGAAATATTCATTTTTAACAACAAAAAATATTTTCAACAAAGTAGTTGAATTTTTAACCAAAGAAATGAAATTTGAACCAAAATAAATTAATTTACAAACAAGAAGAATAATTTTTAAAAAATGTCAATTTTCAAACACATAGTTGAATTTTCAACTAAAAAATCAATCTTCAAAAAAAGAAGAAAGAAATTAAAAAAAATTAGTTAAATTTTCAACCCAAAAATGATTTTTCAACCAAAAAGATTAATTATTTAGCATAAAAATTAATTTTCAACCGAAAGAAACGAATTTTCAATAAAATACATGAATTTACATCCGAATTGTTGATTTTTACACTAAAAGAGGCAAATTTTTAACCAAAAATGGCAAGTAAAATTTTCAGTTAATCAATTTTTAACGAAAAAAAAACTGATTTTCACGAAAATAGTTTATTTTAAACCAAAGAGATGAATCTCCAACAAAAAACGTAAAATGTAATAGTTGATATTTCAACCAAAAAATATTTTAAATTAAAAGTTTTTGAATTCAATCAAAAAGGATGAATTTTCAACAAATTATGTAATTTTTGAAATGAAAAAAGATCAGTTTTTAACCAAAAATAAAACGAAAAAAGACAACTTTTCAACAAAACAGTTAAATTTCCAACCAAAGAGAAGAAACTTCAACCGATAAAATTTTAATCAGAAACAGTTGAATTCAACCAAAAGACAGAAGACGATTTTTAAATTTTGTCTTTTCAAACTGAATGACTGACACTTTGACTCTATTTTACAAATTAATGATTAAACTTTTAATAATAATTTGTATACAAAAAGCTATTTTTAATATATTAAATTTAAATTTTCGCGGAACTCGGACCCGAACAGATCGCGCACTCTGGTGAGTGGCAGTTGGCGCGAAATTCAAAATTGGAATTAAAAACAATTCTTGTAATTTAAGTAAATAATTATTGAAAAATGCACAAGAATGTATATAAATTGTACAACTTCTGATTTTAGACCAGAAAAAAATTTATAACATATATTTTCTAAATAACAGTTTATTTTCTTTGACTTCCGAAGAATGACTTATATTTCACAAGACATTTGATTTCAGATGTCTAAAATCAGAAATTGTACAATTTATATACATTCTTGTGCATTTTTCAATAATTATTTATTTAAATTACAAGAATTGTTTTCAATTCCAATTTTGAATTGCGCGCCAACTGCGGCCAACCAGTGTGCGGCCAAAACGCAAGCGCAGTAGCAATATATCTGCCCATCTTCCTAAGTTGGGCGCGGGGATTTCAAATTTAAAGGCCGGAATATCTTTTTATCAAAATATAAATTTAAAATCATTTTTAATATCCTAATGCACTTTACAATTATTATTTGTTGTAAACAACTATAAAAAAGAATAAAACAAAATTAATCATTTCAAATAAACGCGCCAATGGTAACCAATCCAGTTCTTGACGCGACGCATGCGCAATACGAAAAGATACTAAAATTGGCAGCACTATTCCCGAGAAATGTCAAGTGATTCATAAATAAAAATCATCTGGTAGATCTCCTGAATTTTTTCCATTTTTCCATAAAATCTAAATTTTATTGAAACAATAAAACAGTGAATTGTGTATACGTTAAATTGGTCCTGCTGTGATCAACTTCAGAACGTAAAATCGTCGAAGAAGTTTCTAACCTAGAAACTATTTGGTGCAAAAAAAGGAGTTTTTGCGTTTTTGAGGTTATTTTTTATTTTGACACAACGGGGGCCGAACAATCAGCAATGTCCGTCTCTCAGATGGAGAGTATCCTTTTTCTGCAATTTGCTCATTTTTTTCTCCATTATCCACGTAATATCGAGTATTTAAAAATCGATAAATATATCGGAATTGGAAAAATTGACTGGTAGTTGAGTGATGTTGACATTTTTCAAGGTCTTATCATTTCCGTACAAAAAAGACCTAAATGCTCAAGAATTTATGTCGAGCAATGTTCGAACATTTCACAAAGATTTGAAAACTTTGAAAAGACTTCAAGGATTTTAAAGATTTTAAAACATTTTACTAAAAATTTCCTAAAAATTTCATAAAGATTAAAAAACAATACAAGAATTTCGAAGATTTCAAAGAGGGTTCAGTACAGCAGATTTCAAAGATTTCAAAACATTTTAAAGATTATGTTGCAATCAATTTAACGTAGAGTTTTTTATTATAATGAATTTAGGTTTTATTCTGGAAAACAATTTCGACAGACTTTTGACTAAATGATTTCAAATTTTTTCGAAAATTTCAAAAGATTTCACAAAGATTTAAAATATTCCAGTGATTTTAAACGAATACAAAAGATTTATGAAATATTTCACAAATATTTTAAAGATTTCATAAATAGTTCAAAATATCTAAAAAAAAGTTTCACAACGCTTTCAAAAATTTCAAGGTTTTTAAAGATTTTATAAAATTTTTTAAAGATTCCAAAAAATTTCATGAAAATTTCACAAAAATTTTATA